>QOVD01001994.1:925-28316 GCA_003521225.1 Tuber microsphaerosporum
CTGGCGATTGAGATTTCAACACCATGAAATATCATCGTCAACTCCACCCCCTTCCTCTCCTCTCCTGTGATGGCCTCGTTGCCTAGGAGGGTGACGACACTACCTTCTTCCTCTTTTACTATGGCCTCACCTTGAGAAAGCGTTGTCCTAGAAGTTGTTTGAAGGCTCTTCTCACCCAACCCCTCCTCCCACGGTCGCAAGTCTCGCTTAGCGATCGTCCTGGTCGGCTTTGCTCCTTTCTACCTTTATGATCGGCGTTACGGTGTCCGGACCTTGGTGAAAGTACGCCCTTGGTTCCATCGCTAGTCCCACGCTAGGGAAAGCTTCCGTCAGTAACTTGGCGGTACTCGCTATTGTCTTCTCGGTCCGAAATCGCTTGAGCATGGCTTGTTTGTGGGTTGTTTCTAGCGAGTTGTTTGCCTTCTACCCCCTTTCCTCGTTTTATCGTTTCGTCCCGTGGCTCGGTTAGAGCCGCCCCCATGTTCCTCCCTCGCCTTCGCTTACACGGTCCGCTTGGATCATTCTTTCGGCAGGCATCCCCTCTGCCTGGTGGCTCCACTCGCCCCCCGCAGCTGCCCGTGGTAGCATTCCTTGGTTACGACTGTTCATGGTATTGCACCGCCTCCTTGAACAACTTTAAAGCCTTGCACGATGTAATTGTTCTACCGGTTTCTTTCGTATTATGATTGCTCCTGTATTATGATGGGTGATGGCCGGCCCCCTTTCGAGATCGTTAGTGTAGTGTTTACTCTATGTCTTGTTTGGGATTTCTTCTCATGGGTTCCTCTTGTTTGTGTTTCCTTTCGTTTGTATTGGTTACACCTTTCGCTCCTTGCTTTGCTGCGTATGCAGTGTTCTTATTGTCAGTGGGTAGGAGTTTATGGCAACTGGTTTTCCTGTTGTTTCCTGCTTGTAGGGTTTTGGGGATTTACTCTGTCGTCCGCTTCGGCCAGCCGATGTTGTTTTTCTCTCTTGTCTGCGAGATCGTGCGGTTGGGCCCACACCAGATGGTCTTGGGATGATGGCTTTTTCCACTGGCGCCAGGTTGGATTGTGGGGTTTTTTTCGGCCATATCTGAAGATCCATGCAGTTTTTGTAACTCGGTAGTTGTAAAACCAATACACCTGATATAAAAAAAAAAAAAAAAAAAAAAACTGTCGAGTAGTTAGTTCCTCACGCAACCATCTAAGTACTTTCTTATAATATCAATTCACGTTATCTTACAATCAAGGTTCCTGGCGAATAAGAGAAGTATCTGTTTGTGAGTTCTTGACTACACGATAGGAGCAAGCTTGTTCGGCTATCAAAGTAGTTTATGAGAATCTCGGAAGTTGTTACCAGCTCCAAGTATTGCCCGTAGGGAAGGATCGTTACAGCATAAGGGATATATTTTCTTTGTTGCGATTTTCTCTCCCTCCTTCAGGTTGATTTCCAGGTCGACTCCTGGTCGGTTTTGGGGAAGTCTGGTATTTTCTTCTTTTTCAAAGACGTCCTTTAGATAATGGTATTCCTTAGGAACGATTTCCTCAAGATCTTTTTGTTCATTGCCTTTCTTATTCCGAATAGCCAATTCCGTGCTGATATTGAGTGCTTCCAGTCTTATTTCGTTCTCGCTTCAGCTTCTTTTGATGATACCGGGGGTTTCTCCCCTCCAACAGAAGTGGCCGAATGCCTTGGCTGAGATTTCGCTTATCTCAATCCTTGTTTATGGCAAACTAGCATTCTTCCTAATGGCTTACTGGGTTTCTGTGCTTCCGAATCTCTGATCTCTTCTCACGGTTTCGTTCAATGAAGTTACTTCGTATAACTCCTCACTGTTAATTGTTTCGATAATCAACTCTGTGATTCGATCTCCTTTTCGTACCATGTACTTGGTAGTTTCTTGGTTGACCATTACTACCTTCACTTCAATCGTGTAACCGGCATCTATAACTCCCACATTGGTGCTGACCCTGTGCCTGACTGCGTGGAGCTATTCGTGCATAAGTATTTTGAGGTAGCCCAATGGCTATTCCAGTTCCGATCGCTACCTGCCACTGGGCTGGTATGCTGATATTCTCGTTTGTGTACAGGTTGGTTCCTGCTGCCTTAACCGATCCCTTCGTAGGCATCCTTGCTTCGTTGATCAATCATTTGACCTTGACACGCGTGTCAATACTGGCCTGGACTTCAGATACCTTGGTTATCAAGTTTCCTTCCAGGGTTTACCATTCCGGTACAGCATACACAACAGGTGGACTGTTCCAGCATCATGTTGTGCATTGTTCGCTGTTAAAAGTAATCTTCTTATCGTTGCCATCATTAGTCGGATTATGCGTTCGTAACTATGGCATTCCCAAGATGACCTCCTTGTTTTGCAAATTCGCCACTTGTAGGGTTGCTAATTCCCAATGGCAATTGATATCTATAGGTACTTTGACAACATGGGTGACTGGCTCCATGCTGCTTGGCTTCCCATCCGCCAGGTAAATTTTTCTCAGTTTGTGAGCTCGTGTTGTCGGGATCCTGTGTTTTTTGTATATTCCCTTGTTGATAAAATCTTGTGTTGCTCCCGAGTCAATTATCGCGTTAATAGTGACCATTTCACTTTTTTCTGTGAAGTCTGAGCTTAACTATAAGGTAATCGTTTTCATTTTTGAGTGATTCCATGTAGTTAAGTGCTGCGTAGTACTTCTGCCAAAATGATGGCTTTTCGTTCTGGTCTGTCCCGGAGACCATTTCTTACTGGGGACTTTTTTCGTTTTCCGACTGTTCAGGTTCTTTTTCAACTTCCATCACCCTGATTTTGGGTCTCGTTCCCCATGGTGGTCGTCGTTGATATTGTCCGTTTCTTGATAGACTAGTGTAGTCTTTTCCGTCTCTTGTGTTGGTGCAATCCTTTGCCCGATGGTTTGGTTTTCCGCATTTGAGACATAGCTGCTGTCTGATCCTTCTTCTGAATTCGTTGTTGGGTAATCTACAGTTAGGTTGCATTCGTGTTGCATTGAGGTCCATTGGGTTTCCCCTTTGTTCATTGATGGTTGGCCTGAACGTGCAATCCTGATTTCTTGGTACTTCGACCGCTCGGTTCGATGTGTTTCTCTGTTGTATGCTGTTGACAAAGTTGATAGGGTTTTCCTTTCTAATAGCACAGTTCACAAGACCTTCGATGTCGTCGGTTTCGTAATTGTCTTGTCCCGACGCATCTTGTAGGGTACGATTGATTCCTTTGAGGAATATTCGTTGCATTGTTTGATTCTCGTATTCCGCTTCATCAGCTGTTAACCAGAATTCATTCCAACAGTCGGTTATGTTTCGTTTTCCCTTGGTCATGCACTTCATTTTGGTTCTTGCTGAATTCTGTGCATCGACTTTGGCGAACTGCCTTCAGAGCGCGTCCAACAACCGGCTCCAGGTGTCCCAGTTCTCTGTTTTTCCTCCTTCCACATATGGTGTAATCCATTTTGCTGCTGCATTCCTTAGTAGCGATTTTGCGTACACCACGTTTTTTGTGTCGGTAGTAATGCCTGTCGCATCATAGTACAAGTTGCATTATGCTATGAATGTTTGTAGCGACGCTCATTACCCTTTGAATTCTGGGAGTGGTTTGATTTTCAGTTTCAAGGTCCTCTCGCCGCCTCAGGCCAGCGGAATGATTTGTCGTAATTGGTCTTCTGTGAACCCTGTCAGTTGAATTACCGGCGCAGGGCCGCCTGCTGTGGGGTTGCTTGGGCCATCTTGTGCAGCTGCTGCTGGTGGTGACATTGCGTTTAATCTTGTGATGGCCAGTGATGCTGTTCCTTCAGATCCTTCCGTTGATCGTGGTTCCGGTTATACTGGGCTTCAGGCCCTTGATTCTCCCACTGATTGTTGAAGTGCTTCTCCTAAAGTATCCGGGTCAAATATTGCTTCTGCTAGTGGGTCCTCGTGTTAGTCCAACATCTTCTCTGTTTGTTAGGTGCTGTGATGGGACGGAATCAAATGTAACAATCCTTCCCTCTGAGCAATACTTGTAGTAGATAACAACTCCCTCATTCTCGTATACTACTTCTGATAGCAGAACACTCTTGCTCATATCGTGTAGTCGAGAACGTGCTAAGAGACACTTCTCTTATTCGCCAGGAATTGTGAAAACAAAGATAACCTGAATTGATTGTATAAGAAAGTACTTAGATGGTTAAATGGAAAACTAACTACTCGACGGTCACGGCCCCTTTATATTGGCGTTCCTCCCACAACCCTGACCTTGGTGACTCATACCCTAGAGTCACATGACCTCATGACTCGTAGCGAGTCATGTATGAAATCCATCAGTTGACTTCCAACAAGTCAGTTCCGCAACATACCGAAACCAATCATTTTCCAAATAGCAAGTCATGTGTACAACTCGCGTCACATGAGTGAAACCCATGACTCGTAATGTGAGTCATGTGCAAAAGTCATATATCATATGACCACAATTGTGTGTCATATGAAAACATCAACCAATAACATTATAACGATGACATCGCAAGTGCGAGTATTGTGAAACCAATCACAAACCTATGACTCATAATCATGAATCCTGTCAAACCATATTTCTCGCTTAGTCAGGTTTGTGACCGATTTGAGGGGGAGGTGTCTTCTGCACTTGGTCCGCGGCATGGACCAGATGAGGGGAAGGCAGTTGGTGTCCAACCTAGAGGCAAAATGTCGGGCCAAGTCAGGTGCCTGCCAGTCGTCTAGTCCTGTGTGGAAAGGGTACAGTCAGGCCGCCGCCGGGTTGGCAGTAGGCGGGAGGCACGAGAGACGGAGGCCAGCCAGCCGACACTTGTGGGCTGCAAGTTGGGCAACGCAGGGGAGGCAGGATTCAAATGACGTGATGCCCGTCGGGGTTGACGAGAAGCATGTGGTGACCTAGCTCTGAACCTTACGCCAAAAGACCTTCATCTTGTCGGTCATAGTAGTATTGGAGACATTTCTCTTTTTCTCTTTTTTTTTTTTTTTCTTTCTTTTTTTATCTCATATATTCGTTGTTTTAAGGTACAAGAAATGACATGCATCGTCAGATATGGCCAAAACAAAACCCACAAACAAAAACATAAAACTATCAAACAAAACTTAAAACAAAACTATTCCTCCGACATATACGCAATTGATATCTTCAACAAAACCAAGTATACCTATGTCGCAAAACATACAACAAGGAAACATAAAACAAAAAACCTCATAATCATAAGTGTCATGTTCATTACGCGGTAGTGGGGGCATTGCAGATCATCAGGGCTCAGGTTCTTGTGTCCGAAATGCTTTCAATAAGATTAGCTGAGGGGAAGCTTCTAGTGGGGCGGGGAGCCCGTGGCGCCGATGGGGGTGTTGCCTCGGGGGGATGACCAGGGGGGGAAATAGAGTAAGGAGGCATTTCCGGTGGGAAACAAGAGGCTGTGGCCTGGATGTAGTTTGCCAGACCTTTGAGAAGAGAGGCCGACTCCCAGAGGGGGGAGGTTGGATTCAGTGAGAGATCCCTTGGGAGGAAGAGGGCTCGGGCTTCCGCTCTATCACTGCATGTGATGATAGCGAGTTTAAAGTCCTCCAGGCCGTCGTTGTATCTGGGGCATGTGCTGGGTGGATCACCCTTGTACCAGGAGGGGTGTCCTGCAAGATAACTTTTCCCCGCCCTCATTTGATGGATTCTTCCCGCCGAGAAGCATGGGAGGCCCATGAATGAGTGGGGTGTCAGGGAGGGTGGGAAAACATAGTGCGGGAGAGGGGAGAACATTCGAGTCCAGGTGGTGACAAGGTGCTGTCTTAGAAGAATTTTCATCCACTTGTAGGCTTGTGACATGAGAGCCGGGTCGGGGAGGATCCTGTTGGGGCAGGCCATTTCGGACCTGATCATTGGAAAGACAGGATGGTCATTAAGGGCCTTGAACACGTCATAGATAATTGCGTCTTGCGGGGGGTAGACCAAAGGAGCGGAAGGTAGTTGGGTCGAAGCCTGGTAGCGTACTGGCGGGCCGAGTCTGGGGCCCTCCAATCGTCGAGTCCAGGGTGGGAGGGGTGGAGTCTGGCGGCTGTTGGATTGGGAGTCGGGGGGAGACAGGAAAGTCAGAGGCCAGCCAACCGCCTCTGATGGCCGGCTAGGAGGGTAATGGGGGGGAGGCACGCTTCATAAGAGAGGGCGCCAATGGGGGTAGCTGAAAAGCAGCAGGTGACCCACCTCTGCACCTGATGCCAGAAAACTTCTATCTTGTCCCTCATCTTTTGGCTTGGTGTGAAGAGGTCGGCCCCAAATAGGAGAACTGGGCAGATGACCGCCGCCGCAAGGCTGTGGCATAGAAACGGGGTGATGCCTTTGCCTGGCGTGGCCAGGGAACGGATTAGGGTAAAAGCTCCCTTTGCCAGGGCGAGTCTCTTTAGGAAATGTGGGGAGGTAGAAAAGGTGGGCGTGAACCAGTACCCAAGCCATCTAAGGGACTTGGCCAAGGGAAAGGTGTGGCCGTCAAGGGTGATTGGGGCTGCTGATGTGGGACCCCTCTGGGGGGGCGTCCGCCAGTGGATCAGTTCGGTTTTGGGACGGAGAAGGGAGCCCCAAGGTTGGTCCCCTTTTGTATGGTATTGGAGACATAGAGGTTGGCACTATATAAGAGAATGGAACATATGAGGGCTATTGCAAGGTGGTGGCAGAGAAAAGGGGGAATTCATTTCCCTGATGAGCTTAGGGAGCGGATACTGGCCAAGGCCCGTTTAGCTGGGGTGAGCCTGTTAGTAAAATGGGGAGACATGGCTAGCGATAGAGTGAACCAGTATCCCAATCTACTCAGTGAATGGGCGGGGTTGCAGCTGTTCCTGCCTACATGTATGGGGGCTAATGTTGGGGGGCCGCTCTGCAGCGTGGTGCGCCAGTAAATCAGCTCGGTTTTGGGAAATAAGAAGGGTACACCAAGTTTGGCACCTTTCTTGGCCAAGGTACTGTAGGACGCCTTGAGGAGGGAAATATTTTCTTCATTTGTAGGGGAGGAGACAGTCACTGCGAATTCGTCCAAGTAAGAGAGGACTAGTCTGCATGGGAACTCCAGGTGCAGTGGGGAGACGTATATCATGAATAAGAGGGGCTGGGAGAGTGGTGAGCCCTCCCCGCTTATGCTTCATAAGTGTTATGATATTTAGGTTGCGCATGGCCCCTTCATGGGGAAAACCGATGGGGTATGTTAGGGGGGACAGTAGCATGCTTTTGGGTTTCTCGGTTAGGGTCTTACTGTCATTTGGTTTCTTACTTTCTACTTCTCTGTGGAGGTTTTGTCGGAGCTCAGGCCTGTGATTCTCTTCTGTAGTATTTTACCCATAGTACCAGACTTGTATGTGGGATTCCGCTCCTGTCGGGCAGGGTCATAGGGTTTTTAGCAGAAGGAGGATCAGGATGGACTGATGTTGGATACACTTCAGGTCTTTGGGGTCATAACTGACGCTCCACACCCCTTACTTCCTGTAGCTGGTCTTGTCCTGTAAGTCTTAGAACGATAATATAAATTTGAAAAAAAAAAAAAAAAAAGGGCGGTGAGCCCTGTGGGGTGCCGACCAAGACAGTGAGAGAGATACAGGAAGAGCCCTGGAAAAGGAGGCGGCAGGTACAATCTGTGAGAAAGGATCTAACCTATGGCTGTAAGTAGTGGGGTACACCTAGGGAGTCTAAGCAGGCCGTGAGGATGGAGGTGTTGACGTTGTCAAAGCTCTCTTTTATATCAAGGAAGAGAGTAGACACCCTGTATCTGCGGTCAGCCTGCAGGGCTTTTACCTCAAGGGTCAGGGTGGCTGCTGCGTCAAATGTGAAGATCGCCATGTGAGAGCCGCATTGGTCTCTGTGGAGAAGGGAGAGGGGTCTGGAGAGTCCTGCCAGTCAGAAGCAGATGATCCTTTCAAGGATCTTGGAACAGGTTTTGAGAAGGACAATAACCCGGAAGGATGTGGGTGTGTCATAAGAGGGCTTGCTAGGCTTGCTCAGCATGACTCCGTTTGCCGGCATCAACGAGCGGGGAAGGTGACCATGAGCCAGAAGGGGTGCTAGGAGGAGGGGATTGAGGTGGGGGAGCTTGTCGTGGACATTTTTCCAAACTGAATAGGGGATGGAGTCAGGGCCAAGGGCTGAGGTGGGGGAGCAGGCATTCAAGGTGGTAGTCACCTCTTCAGAAGTCAGGGGGGGTGGATTTAGGTCAATGGTAGCAAATCTGGGGTTGCTCAAAGGGGCCTTCGTGGAAAAGAAGTGACCTAAGAGGGCATTAATAATTGCTGCCGGGGTGTGCGCCCCGGGGAGGGTGGGGAACTTGTCCTGAGAGGTTCCAGCAAGGGCTCTCCAGGCCTGCCATATTGAGTGAGTGTCCGTCGAGACAAGGAAGGACTCTCAGTGTTTCTTCTTGGCCTTCTTCTTTGCCTTGAAGTATGCGGATCTTGCGGTCCTTGCCTCGGCAGAGGGAACAGCGTCATCCAGTAAATGGGCCTTGCTGGCCTGTCTCGCAGCGGCATGGTATGCTTTCTTCAGGGAGTACAGGAGAGGGGTCTACAATGGCTTTGCGTGGGAGGAGGGACAGGTCAAGGGAATGTGAGATGTAAGGGCAGATTGGACACAGCCAACCTGAGTGTCGAACCAGCAGTCTAGTTGGGCTGTGGTGTGGGATGGGAGAGGATGTTGTATTACAATGTTCCGGAAGGTGGCAGCCACAGCCTCCCAGTCCATCCTACTCCAGTCAGGGTTGGAGGGTTGGGCTGAATAGGGAAAAATCATAGGAGACCAAGCAGGGAACTTCATCGGACCCAGTGGAGGGGACCACAGTAGACCATTCATAGCAGAGCAGTTTTGAACAGTGGAGGTTAGCGTAGGCAAGGTCGAGTACCCCTGGACTAGCATGTGCGTTGAAGGAGAACCTACTGTAAACTCCTGGTTTGTTGATAATGGAGTAATCCAGTCACGAGGCAAGGTCCAAGAAGGAGAAGGACAGGGCAAGTTCGCTCTGGTTGAAATGGCGAAGCGGGTCAGCTGATAGGTGGTGGACATTGACATCCCCGATGATCGGGTTAGGAAAGGCATTAGCTTTAAAGAGGGTGTTTGGTGGTGCCGTGAGGCCCCTACCTAGGGCGGTAAAGTTATTATAGCAGTTAGTTACCCTCCACTTTCTAGCCGAGCCAGCCAGGGTAGAGGGGAAAAACAAGTCTAGGGAAAAATAATAAACGGAGTAGGCATAAAGGGACAGCACTGAGGCTCTTTCCAGAAAAGAAAGCAAAACGGAAGTGACCAGTTGGGGTTTCACCTCCTCGGGGGAGGTGGGGGACAAAGCTTTGTCGCCAGCAATGGAGGGTAGGCGTCTGTACTTAACTGAAGGGCCTTGTGCAGCAACGACGTCAATCGGGACATCCAGCAAGGAAAAACAATTAAACAGGACAAGAGAGACTTTCCAACTTCCCAGGAGGTTGTGTTGTAAAAAGGAAATTCTAGGCGTAGATGAGGGCTTTGTGGTGTTTTCCCACATTAGTGGGCAGAGCCTGAATCTTGGGAGGATGAGAAGACCAATGGGACCCTTGGGGAGTCGGCCACTGGGCTCTAGGGTAAGTCTGGCTGGGGTGAGTCTTGCTGGGGTGGGAGGGATCGTACCAGGCCCCACGTTTGAAGGTCTCAGGATGGTGGGACTAAAGGCAGGGAGGAGCATTCTCTCAATAGGAGAGGAAGTATTTGGGGCAGAGATGTCCATGTAATCCACATCCTTATCACCCTCCACTTGCTCAGCGGGAGGGGCAGTGCGCTGCGGATCGGTCGGGCGGCGAGGACAGGAAGGGTCTGCAGCCTGGTATGGGTTCTGACAGTTGGGGCATCTGAGGGGGAAGGAGGGGCTGCAGCCGGGAACCAGTTTGTAACTGCCCTCCTTTGGGCAAGACTGGTTTTGACACCTGTGTTCCTTCTTGGTATGGTGGAGGGAGCAGAGGAAGCAGGTAGAATGGTCAGCATTGCAGAGCGGGGCGGGATGGCCGATGGCGGAGCAGTTTGAGCATATGCCCATTGGAGATTTCCTAAAGGCCTTTTCGGGCTTTTCGAGTCGACTAAGAAGGTAGAATGGCTTAAGGAAAGCCTCAAGGTGGCTGGAGAAGATATTAACGATAACGGAAGTGGCCTTTTTGAGGTCCCTGGTATCAGGGTCTGGGTTGAGGAAGCGAGAGGAAAGTATGTGAATCCCTTTGGTGTTATATATTGATTCCAGTAAGATGGGGAATAGTCTCTCGTTAGTGTCGGGGAGGAGGCCAGTGGGGTGTCAGTGGAGTGCAATCTGAACGAAGTTTGGAGCCATCCTAAACGGTAGCCAAGGGGAAGTTCTCATGGCAAAGGCTTGGTTGAGCTTGGTGGAGAAGGTATCGAAGAAAGGAGAGTACGAGGAGCCTGTGGTCATTAACCGTGAGGGAAATAGCCCATTTATCATTAATGGAGACCAAGAAGGAGCGTGAGAGGGGAGACTAAGCTTTCCTTAGAACGGGAGCAACCACGTCCGAGGCTCTTGCGACGATGGTGAGAGATTCTGCGTGAGGGAGTGGGGTAACACAAGGGGTATAGACACGCTTTTCGACTTAGGTCAGGGAGGATAGGGCAAGGACAGTGGGGAAAGCATCAGTGTTGACTGCTTTGGCCACGGCAGCTGCCGACCTTGCTGTGCCCTTCTTTTTGGGCTGGGGTGCAGGGGCGACTACCTTTGCATACGAGGGGGTGGCATTGACTTGTCTGAGGGAGGTTGGCTTAGGGGGGCGGCAGGGGCCTTGGCGGTGCCTGTAGGGCAAACCTGGGTGGGGGCAGAGACGAGTGAGGCGATATCTCTAAGTGTGCTCTGGATTTCTTTACCCAATGAGGGGATGGCGGAGTTGGTGGCATCGGAGGCTCTCTGCATCTCACTTAGCCGCCCATTGAGAAGGGCGAAAGAGTCAGAAACCTCCTCAAATGTGTCCCAGACAGACATGAGGGAGGTGAGGGATTTCCCCAGGGGATTGTAACGTCCGGTGAGAAAGACTACGCCCTGGGTAGCAGAGCAGAGAATGGGAATTAGGAAGGCCTCTCCAGGCATAAGGGAGGTGAGTTTCTCGTCAGTGACCGTGGCAATGGGTCCTGCAGCGTGCCCGATGAGATCCTTTGTCTGTTTGACAAATTGGGCGATAGTCTGTCGGCCGTGTGAGGGGAGTGGGGTGTGGGCTCTGGAAAAGACCCAAGAGGAGTGGGTGGAGGGTGCTTGAGAGGCCATTGGACCTTATATGCCTGAGCGCAGGGGTAAGGTTGGGGGAGGGAGTATCATGCACCAGATGCTAATGGTGGTGAAAAGTGTTCGTAAAGGTAGGGGGGGGGAAATTGCAGAGGCGGGACATGTTCATACCTTGGATACAACAACTGTAGTTTTATAATTTGGCCCCCCATACCCCCTGTTCCTAAGGAGGTATAGGGGACAAATGTGAAATTTTGCTGATAAAGCTAAGGAGGCTCGAGCAAATGGTCAAGATGTGTTCAAGCACACCTTCGGCAGTACAGGTATGTTTGCCAATAAGGTCTTAAAGCTTTAAATAATGTTATCAAATGCTGAATTATTGAAAAAGAAAATGTAATCGAAGTCTTCCTCACAGTAGACTACAAGGAGTCTGGGCCCCTATTGTCCCAAAAGCAGGCAACTCTCCAGCGTACCCTGATGATTGGTGAATATTTTGAGATAATCAAGGTCTGGGAACATAGTTTCTATGTTGTGTTGGACAAGGACTTTGCAAAGATTTTTGTACATTTTGATCAGGGCTGAAACTTGTATACGGTGACAAAATCGGTTTATTTATTAAGGACGTGCTTTGTTGGAACATCCAAGAGTATGCCAAAATCGTTCCGTCTGCACTCCCAAAGAATGCTGGGTACATGGAGTAACAAAGTGGCTCCTTGTAAATCCTCACAACTGCTGGCCACTATGGGCTTGACCAAGAGATTCCCACTGGGAGATCAGGATGGAACCAGAGGATCATGGCAAGAGATGTTTGTTATGTTGTGATATTTCTGGTATGAGTGCCTATCAGAAGCCAGTTCAAAGTCCTCTATTTAAATAGCTAGGCTCATGACTCTGAGCACAACGAATACGACTTGGGGTAGTCGATTGAGAGTGTCATCAATGATATGAGAACTGACTTCAACATTGTATAGATGATGAAGCCAAGTTTTTAACGCAATATCCAGCGATCAAGTACCCTCAATGCCAGAAGAACTTGATCAGCCACAAGTTACTTCGGACGTTCAACTTGGGGAAGTACCTGGACCCTCGCACAAATCAGGAAGGATATCCAACCAATCTACAATCGGATACAAGCACCAAATGGGCAATCACGGAAAACGTAAAGATACCGGACTTGCTATAAGTGAAATACCCAACGAGTACCCTACCTCCTACCGCCAAGCTGTAAATAGCTCACTTAAGGAACAATGGACCTCAGCTATGAACGATGAGATCAATGCCCTAAAGAAGAATAAAATCTTTGAAGTTGTCAATAAATCAGTAAAACAGAATGTCGTTGGAAGCAAGTGGGTATTCAAAACCAAAAAGAATGCTGACGGTACTTTGGAAAGATATCGAGCTAGAGCTGTTGCCCAAGGATTTTCTCAAGCCCCAGGCTTGGACTTTCAAGATACTTTCACCCCAGTCATTCGTTATGAATCACTCTGACTACTCCTAGCGATATATGCCAGAAACAAACGACGACCTCGACAATTCGACATCAAATCCGCTTTCCTCTATGGTAAATTGAAAGAAGAAGTTTACATGCGACCACCACCAGGGTTCAGTGATGGAAACAAAGTATGGAAACTTAACCGATGCATTTATGGACTTAAGCAATCTGCAAACAAAATGGTATGCTCTCTTCACTAAATTCTTAACCTCCAAAGACTTTGCCTCATCATACCAAGACCCATGCATGTTCATCCACAATAAGGAGAAGGTTATATTTTGCTCTACGTTGACGATATTGCAATATATTCGGCTAACACCTCCGACCTCACAATTCTCATCAAAGACCTGAAAACAGCACTTGAGATTTCGGACCTTGGGGAAGCCACATTCTTACTCGGCCTACATATTACGTATACACCAGACGGCATTGCTCTCACCCAGGAACTTCACATCGAAACTATCCTGTTGCGATTTGGAATGACTAACTCACACACGGTATCCACACCCTTATCAAAAGGCATCACACCTATGAAAGGGACCGAGGAACAACCCAAAGAACAAGTTATACTATACCAATCGATGATAGAATCACTCATGTACCTTGTTACTGGCCCAAGACCCGATCTAGCCTATATGATTTCATTTCTCGCAGAATTCTCCTCTTACCAGACCAAAGAACATATCAAAGCCGCTAAACACGTCTTCAGATCCGTTAACGGAACTCGCAACCTTGGCTTATTCTATCCTCACACTACAACAAACGCTATCAATGTTTATTTTGATGCCGACTTTGCAGGATGTATCGATACCAGAAGATCCACCTCCGGTTACATAGTTTAATTCAATAACTGTTGTATCTTCTAGTTATCAAAGAAACAATCCTCCATCGCAAAATCAACAACCGAAGCAGAATTTGTTGCGATATCCTATGGTACACGCCATATCAAATGGATCCTCAAAGGTCTACACGATCTTCGCTTACATGTCTCTATCGCTATGCATGCCGATAATACCGGTGCAAATTTCCTTGCAGTCAACCCTCAGATTAATGTTCGAACAAAGAACATTGCTGTCGATTATTTCATCACTGGAGAAGCTCTAATCGATAATTTGTTCGTACTCCTTAAGGTTGACTCAGTCAACAATCCCGCCGACATCTGTACTGATATCCTAGCGAAACCAGCACATGAGCGAATGGTAACATTATTGGGCTGTAGATAATGTGGGGAAGTGTTGAAATTTCCGTATATTTCCTATGTATATTTCATGATATTACCATATATTTCTCATACTTAGTTTGTGTTTCGGTTCCACCTGTACACCGCTTACATTACTACAGCTAGGACATATTATATTGTATTTCATTATTATTTCAGGATATTATTGGGGATTTTCATATGTTTATTTCTTATCTGCTGTTCAGGATTTCACGGTTGTTCATGCATGATTTATGCATCAATCTTGGTCATATTATCTCATAATTATTCCTAATATTCCGCTAACACCATCTTAGATTTAGACATATTATTTGGGATTTACTTGGCAGGATTTCAGGGTCAAACATGTTCGCACTTATGTCTCTTACATTGTTTCCCTATATTATTTCTCTTATACTTGGGGGACACACTTCTGTATAAATATGGTCACTACCGCCCACCTCGCTTAGGTAGAATTAAGAACCAGAACTCCTACCAATCTGCTCTACTACTATCTCCCTCCTCACTTAGCGTGCCCACAGCACCCCTCGCACCTGTGTAGTATTATCCACATAGAATAGATTATGCCTTTGGCCTTCCCATTTTGAACAAATACATGATCCCTCCAGGTCTGCAGGGAGGGGGCTGCTAGTAAGAAAGTACTTAGATAGTTGCATAAGGAACTAATTACTGGTTCAGTTTGTTTATTGTTTTTTTATTTATTTTAGGTTTAATAAATGTAATTTGTTTTCTAAATAGTGGGTTGGAACAATTCTGGCCAATTGGGCAAAGCTCACAGTAAATCCCTCGAGGTGGTGAGAAAAGGGTTTAGGCAGTCATGTACTTTCCTAGAGGCTATAGCTCACCATCCATGGGCCCAGGAGCCACTGGCACATATAGGAGTGTCCAACCCTGGAAGTCTTTGAAGCTCATGACTACTCTCTTTATCATCTACCCATTCACTACCGCTCGCATTCTTTGATTTTTGTCTTTTTCTCCCAATAACCGGGCGTTTCATCCTTTTTTCTAATCCACCAATGATACCACTACCATACTCCAGCTTCCCAAAAGATGACAGGAAGAAGAGTTGCGATGCGTGGAAAAGGGGCACTCCTTGGAGCCTGTGATGCCCCTGGGAGTACAGGGATTAGGAGCACTCCCAGCAGTACAGGGATTAAGACTACGCCCAAGAGTACCGCGAGCAGAACTAGGGGGAAATATTAGTTGGATCAATATTTCCGGAACCTTCATTCTGACATCATTATTGGATCTTCATTGTTCCATTTCGGTGTCGACCAGACATGCTATTCAAGAACAATATAGCGTTTTGCCGCAAACCTCTATAATTGTGGTCAAAACCACGGTTTGAGGTGGCAACCAGACGCGCCCTTAGAAAAACATTAGATTAAGGCGAGCGAACCTACGATGCGATAGTTGTATTTCACCCGTACAACCACTAACAAAGGACCTATCCAACAAGGGTATAGTGACTATTAAATGTGTATGATATCAATCCCCCGAGCAAACAAGCAAACGAACAAATGCATAAAATACTAGCACATGAACTAAGGATATGATTCACCTCCCCTCCCATAATACTTCTCGTCCTTTCCCAACCAACATTCCAGCCTCGAATCCTCCGTGCACATACCCATTCGCCACGCTAGCCTTCAAAAAACTAAAGCAAAGCAAAAAAGGCATGAGAGAGAAGAAAACCAACAACCCGAAACCCCTAAAAAGATAGCATCTCGTAAAAGAGGAAATGGCCTGTGAGAAAGCTGTTTATATAATACCTACGAGTTGGTATGGATAAGAAAAAATTCGCCGGAATCGTTACGTTACTGTCTGCTTGTAGGGATTGGCCGATCGCACTCCTCTCTGCACCAGGAAATACCCCCCCATGCTGTGGCCTGAGTATCTAACAAGCGCTTCGCCTCGGTGGCGTCTCGGATGCTCATGAACTCGACCTCGACCTCCCGTCCGTGCTGGACTCTATGCCCCTCGTTCAACCACAGTTGCCGATTGCCAATGAGGGAAGTGATCTTGGCAAGACACTGCTTACGCGGGATTTCGTATGGTAGGCAATGGAACTTAAAGATCCTAGATCGACTATAGTGCACCACGTGATATGCTATGTCCCTTTCAATGGGTTTGATGGCTTTGTCCTGCCACAGAAAATCCACCACACAGTGCTCGTCGCGGAATACGCGCTTTCCGTTAAGGCTTCGTTCGGCGTAGTCCAGGAATTCCTCCGCGTTGTCGGGACGTAGGAAGCAGAGCATGCCCATGTTTCGGTCACCCGTTATGCGCAGTGATTCTAGTGGACCGCCGCAGACGACGGATAGGAGGTCCGCAGGGTCAGGGGGGTTACCGCCGCCGTCAAAACGACAGATGATGCAGCGTTTTCCCGTTTTAGTGCTGTTGACGAGGTATTCGATTTCTCGTTCTTCAGACCTACGTGAAACTGGTGAGATTGGTGGGGGTCTGAGTGGAAGCGAGATTCTCTCGAAAAGCGAGCGCGAAGGGAGGCCTCCGACTCGTTCAAAGAGGTTTCTTCCGGTGGTGGTGGGTGATGTTGGAACGCTCGTGCTTATCCGTGTTGGTGAGTTAGTCACTCCTGGCGGTGCTGGCGCAGGTCCATTGGCCTCCGAGGCTATCGCGCGAATGCTGAAATTTCGACTGCTTCCGTTTCCATTCCCGCCGATTAAACTACAGTCTACATCTCCGGTGGCCTCTTTCCCCGAGTCTTCCATCTCATCGAGCGGTCTCTTCATGCCTTGTCCTCGTGGTGAAATGGAATTTTCGTGAGATTTTCCATGAGCGCCATTTGAGTCTATACCGGAATTGCGCCGTGCATCTTTTCTCGAGGGAATATGCTCGAACGGCTTGTCTAACGAAGCTTTCTTTGGTTCTGCTACTTTTGCTTGGCATATCCTCAGGTCCCTCTCCATATCGTCCAGGTCGGCTAACAATCTCTTCTTTTGTGATCGTAAGGCTACGTTTTCGTTTCTCAAACGCTCCTTCAAGTCTTTGTGGATATTGAGGTCATCAAGAAGCCTCTGTGAGCGCTGGTTCAAAATCTCAATCTCCGCATCACGGGTAGTGAGCTCCCTCTCCTCAGCTTCAACTCGCATCGCCAGTTTGTTGTTCTCCTCGGCCAGTCCTTCGTTCCTCTTCGTCAATTCGATATTGTCGTTTACTAGTTGTTCATTCGCCGCCTCGAAACCTCTTCGCGAGGTTGGACTATTGCCTCTGAGTTGCGAGTTCAGATGTTCAACTTCGTTCCGTAATTTCGTAATCTCCGCCTCTAGTGCTCCTGTGTTATTATTTATAGGGGGTATGGCACGGAGCTTTTCGATTTCAGTCCGTAAATTCGCGACAAGTTTTTCCAGTTGCTCCTTTTCCTCCACCACCATATCGAACTTCACGCTCTTCTTCTGAAGCTTCTGGTTATCCGATTCCAGACTTGAAATCTGTACTTTCAAGTCTAGGTTTCCCTTCTGCAAGTCGACATTACTGTTCTCGTTAGTCTTCACAACAGTCCTAAGTTCTTTATTGATCCTATGAAGATCTGCTTTGCCAGATTCGGACGAGCGAAGCCTGGTCAGTAGCTTTTCGTTCTCACTTCTAAGCTCACGTAGGGTCGCTTCGCTATCGGCCATCATCGTACTGCTTGAACCAATCCCGTGCCCATTCGTCATTCCGCTCTGACTGCCAATCGACTGTTGTAGCTGTGAAAATGCAGTTCTTGCATCCAGCAGTTCCGCAGATAGTTTTAGATTTTTCTCCTCGAGTTCCTTGGATCTCTTGGACCCGTCCAATCTTGAGCGGGTAATTTCAGCCTTGATAGCCTTCCCTTTCAATTCGGAACTCTCTAGCTCTTTGGAAATCCGCTTATTTTCCCCAAGTAGCCCCTCGTTACGCTTTTGTAACTCTGTAATTTGAACCTCCAGCACGACAGCGCCAACGCTAGTGCCCACACCTACCCCATTGCGTTTGACTATTAGTGAAGAAATTTCGTTTTCTTTATCCTCAATTTGTTTCCGCAGCGTTGCTATTTCCGCCAGGTTCTGCTCGTATGCCGTTCGAGAGATAAGTGCGAGAGAAGACAACTGCGAGTCTAGTAGATCCGCCGTAGTAGAATCGAAGAACGAACGTAGAGAGCGAGGGGTTGCCTGTAGCGTCAGTGGGCAACCTCGATTGATGTTTGGAATAGACAATACCATCGCTCACTATACCGCACTCAGTGTTGTTTTTTCTGTTTGCGCTTGAAGAATTCTTTGCAGTTTTCTTCTTATTGCTACCACGGTATCTGATAACGACTTGATAAGTGAAAGAGGGGAAATGAAGGGGGGAGGGGATAAGAGAAAGATGGAAGCTATGGGAGGTGTGTGTGCGGGTGTGTGGGTGTATGTATGTATGTGAAATACCGGTATGGTGAAAAAAAGGAAAGAAAGAAAGCGGAAGCTGAAAGTTAGGTTTTATCAACCAGTCTGCCAAGGACGCTCTTGGCTACTATCTCGGGAGCGCGTCCTGACGAATCTACAAGAACCCGGGGATCCACTCTATCAAACGCAAGAGCGCAAGGAGAAATGGAAAAAAAAAGTCACAAAGAAGGGGACAAGGGGACTTTATAGTGAGGCAGTCAGTAGAACGAAATCACGAGAGAACAGAGATGTTTGATTATTCGGAAGCGTGCTAGCTTCGGTTACACGACAAGCGCGGATGCTGATCGCAAAAGCCGGAACCCCGCAATTGTGTATGTCTTGGGATGGCTTGTGTAATTCTTGTCATGGCTTCTCTGCTGACAAAGGAATTTCGAACTAGAAAGTCTCCATATCATACGAAGTCTCCAGCTCGAGCAAGCGGGAAAGCGGCTTAATCGAGCATTTACAAAAGGACCCTGCATAGACTACGATAAGATGAGGGCGTCTTCCAGGAGTCCCTTCTTGCCAATATTTACTTACTATGCGATACGCTTGGGATTCAAATTGAACATTATCCATTGGTATTTCGCCGACGATCTTTTTTGTATCTTGCTTTTCGTTTTTGGAGTCACCCATCCTTACTAATTATGAAATAAAAGGCACCCTGCGGTAACGAGTTCTGGCCCCGTGGGTGCGTGCACTAGCGACTTAGTACTATCCCCTAAACCGCTGAAACATTCAGCCCCGTTTAAAATATTGAACACTAGCCTATCTGAGTAACCGTGATAGGAAAAACCTTGTTGCCCCCTGGAGGCGTAGTACTCAGAATTCCGCGAAATCTGTATTCCTCAGTATGTCCATGATGGAAACGGAGAGGAGCGTGTAGATTTGCTCCCGACTACTCAAATAGGCTAGAGTTCAACATTTCAAATGGGGCTGAATGTTTCAGCGGTTTAGGGGATAGCCTACGGATTTGTGAAGTCATGATTGGTTATTTTCTACCTCTACTGAGCTCCATGTGCCCTCTGTGTGGTAGAGCTGTAAGTTACAACACAAGGATAATTTCTTATCCGAAAGCTCTCTGTAGAAGTAATTGGAGATCCTTCAGTTTCTATCCTCTAGCTCAGAGCTGCATAATCCCGACCATGGCTTTATGTGAGAAGACTGTCTATTCAGAGCAACATTGCCACATCACCCCCAACAAGGGATTTCTCACGAGATGTAAAGGGCTCTTGTGTAAAACGGAAAGTGAGTTGATTGCTCACACGCCCAATGTGGCTTTATTAGGCACCGACTTGATATAAAATTTATTGAATTAAATCCTACCGAAGGATATAGTAGTTATAAGTAAATAAGATTCTAGAGAGTAGACAAAACAGATAGGCTTCCCGCCTTGCAGTTATTCATTAAACTCTGGATCTTCACACCACTCCCCACCACCACCACCGCCGCCGCCGCCGCACCCCCGATGCAACTTACAAAGCTGCAGACTAAGCGGCCTACAAAAATAAAGTTCCAACATCACCCAATAGCCCCATTACGAAACCCCTTCACCACTTCCGAAGCCCAAGTCCCTCTACCAGTATTTTCGAATTTCCACATAGCACTGCTACTAAACCCCCCCGTCAATCGCATACCTCTCCCTCAACCAATCATTTTACCCAAGACTCAATTCTAGCACCTAGGGACAAAACAAAGAAGCAGGTTAGCTTTACCAGAACGTGAATCTGGGCAGATTGTGTAGTGGGTGGGTGGGTACAATGTTAGCAATATAACACAAGCCAATACCATCAACGGGGATTGGGGAAAGAGTGACAGTGGAAAGTGGGGTCTGGTACAGAGTGAATCCTTAGGTATTGTAGTATATGGCTTCGATTGACTTGCTGAAGATTCCAAGGTGGATATGTCGATGAAGGCGGATACTGTGAATTGTGTTTGGTAGGATGGAGAATTGAAATCGGAGTGTTTTAGTTGGGCATGTTAGCGGAGGGAGGGTTGCCGGCAATGGAGCTTTCCAGAGTGATAGATTGTGCAGCCAAAGTACGGGCGGATCTTGGTGTAGGGTATTGAAATACTGGTCGAGCCTTTTTTGCAATTAAGTTCCGGGCACGATAGCGGGATGCGTAGTGGTATTTCCGACCTTGAAATTTACCATTAGGTCCCCGTCTGGATGTGGCTACCCAAATCCTGCACTGCATATTAGCAAGCGTTGAGAAAAGTGCAGGCATTTAATATAACACGACAGAAGCTTCACAAGGAAGAACTGCACCGGTGAACTACTGAGCCCTTGTGGTTACGAGGAGCTATTGTGATACCTCATAGCAGAGCAATAAGTGTAGCATAATATGTACTGTACGGCACGGGCACTAAACCTGCCCACGAGTGATTACGAATGACGGAAGTGATTCACGGCCTCACCGCCAGCCTACCAACCAGCGAGACAGGCGAGTGATCAGAGTTCACCACGAGCTAGATTGAAAAGAAAATAAAGTGAATCCTTTACACTGGATAACCTTTTAGTGGAAAGTTTATTAATTCGGAGTTCCACCTTCGCTGCTAGGCCCCGCGCTTTCCTACCTAGCTGGATTGAATTTAGACATCTCTTGTGATAGGAATTGGCGAACGAATGGGAAGAGGTGTCTAGATGCATAGCTCGTGTAGTCCAAAACGTGCACCAAACTTATAGGTACAATTTAATTGATAATGGCGAAAGTTCTGGCTTTTTAGGGGAGAAAGCAGAAGAGAGAGAGCCTCTTCAAGATAGAGAGAGCAAAGGAGAATAATGTAGGGTTTTTTTTTTGTGTAATAGAGGTGTCGGTTGATGAGGTATTAAAATTTCAAATGAGACATTTTTAGTAGAAGTCCCTGTTCGGTGTGCCAATTTTTCGGCACGAAAGCGACTTTTTAGGTATAAATTCAAGCAATAAAAATGTTTGCTTGGGGAAGTGTTCAGTTATATTCAAAAATATTCAGAAATATTGTTTTCAGAACATAAACATATTCCAAAAATATTAAGGGCTGAATAGATTGGCTGGGAGCTTGATATAAAAGTAGCTAAATTTCATCATGTTACTATTTAAAAAACATATGATACATGCAACGTATGCTAAGAGTGCCAACACAATTCGTTTGTGGCTGATGTGAAACTTTTTTTCACTGAGGTTTGGGAGGATGAGGTCTGAGTGTGTATCAATGGCGTGCCATACCGGTAGTGTGTTGAACATACGCCCCGGCGTCGATGATGTTTTCAACGTGAACCTTTCCTCGGAAGTTGAAGAAGCACCAAACTGACAAGTTTTCGGAATTGGTAATCTCCATTTTTGATTTCTCGATTTTGCCTAGGCCCGTTCCTGCATGCTTCCAATGTGTATATTCATCCTTCGGATACCATTGTTTATTCTATGGGGGTTGTTTTCTCTCATCATATCCAAAGGGGCATCATAGACTTTACTAACAAAATGATACGCGGGGTAGATAGGATATACCTAAGGGACACCCTCAGACTCCTGCGGTGGAGGAATAAAAGAAAATTCACGGCAAGCAGCTACCGATAGTTTTAGATTACCTTCATGCTAGGTTCTCAATTGGTTTAAAGAAATTGTACCAGACGGGCGCTGAAACCATTTTCCTCGAGGAGAAACATGTCGGAAAAGGTTGGGGGCATGGCACAGTGCCGGTGCAGTATGATACTATTGTAACGTGCCCAATGGGTCCTCACTATTAAGGTTATAACTTTCGAATATTCACCCCCCAGCCCCTTTATCCTATAAATTTTATCGGGGAAAAAAAACTACAGCCGGTGTATATCCACACTGAATCCAACTATCGACACCATCATTCAATGTCAAGTGGGAGAAGTGTCTATAACCGGTCAATAAAACAGCTGTGAGACCTAGGGATATCGGGACTGGAAAGCAGGGATTTATCTCAGGGGTAGCTTTGACATGTGGTGGCTATTCTATACAAACACCGCGCTGTAATATTCTAGCCTCAGGTGGTCCCTTTGGACGGCAATTCCTAGCTCCTAATGTTAGATAGAGACAAAAACTCCACCTCGGCTAATGCCCGCAGGTGTCGATTCAATTGATATCTAAGATGCGGCAACACTACTGTGAATGCCCGGTGGAGTGTTTCTGAAGGCTTCTGAGATACAGGTGCTACACTGTACAGCGCTAGTTGAGTCTTTTCATTTCCGCTAACGATGAGGGAATGGCAAATATCAGCAGGCACCATAATGGTTAGGAGACGGTAGTGCATTTACCAAGGCTCTCAGTCCTACCTCCTTGCTATCCCCTCGGCCGCTGAGACATTCAGCCCGATTTAAAATGTAGAAAACTAACTTATTGTAGTAAGCGTGATAGGAAATACTTCGTGACTCCAGGATAGCGTAGTGCTCAGAATACCGCGAGATCTGTAGGGCTGAGCACAACCTTTAAAGGAGGAAATCTACGCAGGCTCTCTCGCCTCTAGTTTCTCGACTAGGTTAGTTTTCTACATTTGAAACCGGGCTAAATGTCTCAGCGGCCGAGGTGATAAGTTAATTCTTAAGGCCAGTAATATGTGCGGCTGATAAATGCCAAGAACCTAGTGCCCATACTACTCCGCCTTCACTCTGCTCCGCAACTGTCACTTTCTCATCGCCGAGCTTCACCCACCAGATATACCCACCCTCGAATCAGCCAGCCATGGAGGAAGAAAAGAGCCTATACTTCAGCGGGAATACCAACAGTTTTAACGTGAGCAATAGTTACAATGCCGGTAGTACACTCCGAAGAGATGGGAACCCTGCGGGGACAATATACACGCCCCCAGGCTTTCCGTTTCCCGCGGGCTTTCCATTTCCCACGGGCTTTCCATTTCCCACGGGCTCCCCATTTCCCACGGGCCTTGATCCCACCAACCGATGGGGTCATTCCGACGGAACCGACGGAACCGGCGCCTTCGGTGGTGGTGATGCCGGTATACAGCCTTTAGTGATGGCACAGAACATCATCAATGGTATTTCGGTTCCTGGTGTCCCGATTCCTAGTGTTCCGGTTCCCGGTGGCCCTAGTAGCGCCGTGCAGGCAGAGTGGAAAATGAATGTGGCGATCGGTAGCGGTACTTTCGGGGCCGTGTTTTTGGAACAGGTGGAGGTGAATCGCCATGGGGCTACAGAATTCGAATTATGGGCTGTTAAGAGAATCCCGAAAGGCGTTCAAAGTTTTCCTGCCGATCGATATATGGAGGAGATTGCGCTTTTGGGGGCGCTGAAGCAGGTTTGTGAATGGAAATCCTATCGAGGGCTTGGTTGAAGGTAGAAGATGCCTCAAGATCGCATTTCTGACATCCTGTAGAACGAACTATTTGTCAAGTTTATCAAAGCTACCGAGGATACTCACCATGTCTACATCGCGATGGAATTTCTACCGCTAGGGGATATGTCAAGGAGCTTCGCAGATAATTACAAATGGGGCGAAGACGATGCGCACGTCGTAATCGAGCAGCTGGTAATGGGGGTGGCAGTAATGCACAAGGAGGGAATTGCCCATCGCGATCTCAAACCGGAGGTCTGTTTTCCCGCAAGACAGTGTTCAGCCTCTTGTTCTATCTAGCTAGCAACGTTAATATACTAACTATTCCTACAACACAGAACGTATTTCTCTTGCTACCACACCTAGACCAACCGGTCCTCCGTGTAAAAATCGGCGACTTCGGCACCTCAAAACGAGTCCCTGTCAACAACAACCAGACATTCCTCAATACAACCGCAGGGACATGCTCGTACATGGCCCCAGAGATCGACGGGGACGATGGACCAACGGTCTACTCACGGAAAGTCGACGTGTGGTCATTGGGCTGTATTCTATTCAGGGCAGTGACCGGGAGACTCCCTTTCAAGAGCAGACAAGATGTCTGGCGGTACTCCTACGGAACCAAATTCCCTCCGGCTGGCGTTGAAAATATAGGACTCAGTCAAGACGCTATCGGCTTCTTGGCCACTGTTTTACAACCAGAGCCGAAGACTCGACCGACGGCCGAGGAGTGCTTAAAGCTGCCATGGATTACCAACAAGCCGTCGTCGCCTCATTTCCGCATCGGAGCTGATCTTCACAAGAGGTTGCGGACAGGAGAGATTGATAATCTAGCGAAACTAAAGGCCAAAATTAACGATGCAGCATCTAGTTACGGGCCCGGGGGTTAGGGGGTGGGGGGTCGCAGGACATAAATCACTATTAACAATCTAGCTTTGGGATTAAGACGAAGTTCTTGTCTTTATTCTCCTTTTTTTTGTATTTACCCCCGGATGATACCTCACCATATACCTCGCCATGCTTCCCCAGTGTTTTTAGGGGTGTTGTGAAGACCAATTGATGAGGGTCTTCGGTTCGTTATTGCTCTTGTGTCTCGAAAAGCGCTATTTTTTCTTCTACCATTCTCTTTCTCTTTCTGAACATTTGCCTCTCCCTCCCGCTCCTCTTCTACCATCACAAATTCGTTGTTATACACTTGAGAGCTTTAGATCTTGCGCATCAAATTGGCAGTAAACGGGTATTCAGCCGTTGTAATTCCTATAATCCAGAGTAGCCCTCAATCCACCTTCCGATAGGGGGATCTGGAAGAGGGGACGGTTTCATAGGCAAAATCCCACCAAAACTACAGTAGTGGTTTCCAAGCTATAACTGCTCTGCTCATGCCCAGAGACCACGGACAGATTTCTGGGGATTCATTCATTCGAACTCCAGCAGTATAGCGTGACCTTAGAAGATATGGATTTCGAGTACCTACTAAGAGCGATTTTGTATGGGAAAGATATGGTACTGCCGGTATACCAGCGCATTGCACACATTAACCCCACCTCAGACACCGATCATCTAGATATACGGAGTGTAGGAAAACTCGGAAAAATCCACCCCCTCCCTCGGATCTGTGCATACTCTACTCTTCTATTACTTCCAGTGGAGAAGTATGATACTGACGAATAACACTCTCACTCAACAGCAGAGCCTCAATTACCGTGCCAGAGACTGGTTGCATGTTATACATAATAATATCAGCCTGGGTCATCAAGTTGCCTTTGGCGGTGGCACAACCACGCTGAGATAGCCAAGCCTTCCTCTTCAAGCGTGCAGAAGAAGCGTGAAAACGAGATCAAGTGCTTTCTGTCACCAAAATGCCGTCTCGACGATAGGGTATGCTGTCAGCCTGGCGGGTTTAAAAAAAAGAGAAAAAAGGGGGGGGGGTTATGGTAGGAAGGCTGTGTGAAGTCAGCTAGCATGCTGAGCGATGAGGGGTTTCGAAAGGATTTTTCTATTCAGCAGGACTTTCGGTTTTTTTTTTTGCTATGCTAGGCTGCCATATGTGCGGGTGCTCAGCAAGGCCAACTGTCGGGTGTATCCTCAGGCATCTTTGCTAAACATTCTGTTCATAGAGGCATGCTTGGTAAGACGCGTAAGTGCTAATAGGAATTCGCTGCGAGATTACAGGCGGAAATCACTGCATTACTCTACGATGGGCTCAGTTTTGCCAACGTTAACTAGATTGTGGATCTAGGTTGGCTGGATCTAGCATCAAGAGGGCTTAGGCCATGCCATGTCAGAAAAGCACTAATCTCTGTCAGGAACTTTTGTCTTCCACCCAGGGATAGCCAATTGCAGGATTTTCTATGGTGTCATGGAGTGCGAAAGCGGACACTCGGCGACCGGGTTGACCGAATGTTGGCAACAAGTTTCTCGAGTGAGTGTTCGTGATTTATGAAGTTCCTTGCACTGGTGACGAATAAGCTTGGTAGATGAAAAATTCACTAAGCTAAGTTATATCTGGCACTATATGTGGGCATGGAAACCTGAGTTGTTTCTTGACTTCTGAAACAATACCTTTGTTCCGAGGCAATCTTAGTAGGTAGCGCGCTGGCTAGCTACGACATGTCTAGAGGTTTGTATTTGGACTGGGATAGTCAGTCTAGCAAATCTGGGTTTCGGACACTGAGATCTGGGCTGGAGTGATGGCCCTTTGAGGGCGCGCCTGGGAGGGTGGGAGGCGAGAGCCACTCTTCACTGGGAATTATTTGACTGCCTGTGTTCTTTCTCGGGAGATACTTTGGCTTACTTTTGATCTTGCTTCGTTTGGGGACTTTAAAAATAGAGACTTATATCCTCCGCGACCCAAACCGTGTAGCCTTGAGCTATTGTCCGTGTTGGAAGGAAATCGGCGAGTGGAAGCGAGCGGTATCACAAGTTGTAAATACGAGCAGTTGCAAAAGGAAGTGGCCAACTTGTATTGCTTGTTTTATTGTAGAGAAGAGAATTAAGAGAAAGAGAAGAGAGAAGAGAGAAGAAAGAAAGGAAGGGGCGGGTAGCTATTGAGGGGAACAGGGGATGACGCAAGTGGTCACGAGGTGTCACTCGTGACAGCAGCAACAGTGAATATAAGAGCACGCCCATGGCCGCAATTTCCAACAGTCCGCACCCTGACTAGGCAGAGGGGGCTGGATCGGTACCACTTTTATTAAGGCCGCGAGAGGTAATCACAACGAGTGATTAACTATGCATACTGATGAGATGTAGGTTTGGTCTGCTGGTGGGAAACGCTATGCAGCGAACGAACGTTTTATGAATGCATCTGCAAATGTTCGCTGCATCTACAGCGGACGTTTTATGAGCTCAATGCCAATCAAGAAAAAAACACCCAACCCCCGTTCGAGAACATCTCGAAGAAAGGTGTTTGATGCTTAAACCAGGGAAAATCTACCAGCGCCCACTCGTAATGGTACCCAAATCACCTGATTAACGTACTGACAGCCTCTCCGTCGAATGGTTGCTCTGCAGGGTCATTCAAGTCCAGTGGAAGTCGTTCATTCTACACTCCCTACAAAAAACCAAGAACCACCACCATACCATAGTTCATCCTGCAAATCATCAACGCTATACTATTCAGCGACAAAGTAAAATACTATTCCATTCTCCATGACTTTAAAACCGCCTTCTCTCCTCTTAATTCCCCAGAACATCGATCACGGCACATGACACATTCTGAAATCCGATATCAGCGCCAAAATGTCGAGAGATACGGGGTTCACAGGGGTATTCTTTCCCCTCTCACTGTTATTATT
>QOVD01002001.1:0-17675 GCA_003521225.1 Tuber microsphaerosporum
CAAACTACCTACATAGGTCCCCTCCCATATCAAAATGCAAAAAAAAAGTCAAAGCAAAAAACACACATTCTCGAGTGACACCACATGAGCCCATTACCGTTAACCTGATGAACTGACCGAATTGCAACGAAAATGTGGTGAAAGAAAGAGGGAAAGAAAGAAATAAAGGATGATGCGCCGGTGGGTGAAGGGGGGAGATGTCCTCCCTAGAGGGTAGGGAAGAAGCGAAAAAAAAAAAAGGCACCCGTCTATGACCGCGATATGATGATGATGAGTAGTTATAACTGAGGAAACCCAATAGAGTTAAAAAGGAAGAAGGGGGAGGGGGAAGAGGAAATGATAACGAGTGATCAACGCTATGTTACTTTAGAGAAGTGAAGAAAAGAGGAAGGGGGGGAATAAAGTAAAGGTAAAGATATATCCAGCCGGTAAGAGCGTAATACGGCTGGACTGGGTAGGACGGAACTGAACCAACGATAGACAGAACAGCCACAGACACAGCTGCCAAAGCAGGCAGGCGATAATGTCATGAACCTCATGTAATATCGTGTGAGGTGAGTAATAAGTAAGTAGTTTAATAGCGAAGATGTAAAGTGAGAGATAAGTAAGAATAGCCCCACCACCCAAACCGAAAACCGACAAGTTGTGAAAATGAAGGAAAAAAAGAAGGAAGCCACCCTGCCCCCAATGTCGCCACAACCATTACCATCATAACAGGTAGCGTTATATAGACGAAGTGGGACTCCCGGGGGCGAGGAATTATAGATGGATTTTGAACATGTTCGACTTCGCCGCGAGGTTTACTTTCGAGCATACCACGCAAAGCTTCTGTTTAGGTCTTGCTCCCTTCTTCCCGTTCTTCGTGAGTGCTGGGACGCGGAATGAGTGGACACATTTGCCACAATAGCACTGTCCCCCCCCGAGAAACCTATCAGTTGCTAGACCTCGACTAGAAGAGGGGACGTAGAGATTCGTACATGACCACATTTAGACGCCCATACTTGCTCTCGTGTCTCATCAGTTGATTCAGCGCCTAGTTCTGTTTGGCATTCCGGGCAGACAAGTATGTCGTTATCCCTTGGGCTCCTGGTAAACCCTTCTCTGGCTGGCGGAGGCGCTTTGTAGTCTATATTTCGAGCCCTGGCTGCGTCTTCAATCACTGGTGAGTCCTCGCGGATTATTCCAGGAGCACGTCGGCTGTAGTCTAATTGTCCGGGTGGTTGGAAGCCGCGGTCTATTACGGCAGGGCGGTTTCTCGCAGGTAGGTGTAGGTTGTTGATTGCTCGTGGCACGGCACCCCTAACACTGTGGAGCATCTCCATGACACCGCCGTGGGGAGGGTAGTTTGACCCCATTGGGTTGTATCCACCCATAGCGCTCCTGCCAGAAGGTCCCGGTCCTACCATCCCTCCATGTCCTAGCCTCGGGTCATCGGCCTGTGGGTAGAATCGACGTTGAAAGGGGGCGTCTGGTCCAACTTGGCTGTAAAGCGCATTAGGTTCAACTGGCCTCGGAGGTGAAATTCGACGATGGGGATTCAAGAATAATCTATTCTGGCTACCGACGCTCAACAAACTGTGCGCAGCATATAGAGCCACCTCGTCGTCGTACTGATGTCCCATCCATTCTTGACCAAATGGTGGTATAGGGGGAATCTGCGGCGGCGGAGAGTCCGGAAGAGCATCAACATCAATTACCTCGGTTCGGCCAAGGTTGAGGGGAGGATGATGGCCAGGCCGCTCAGATCTCGGAAGTGGTGGGGGAGAGTCTGTCAGATCGATTACTGTTTGTGAGGATGAAGATTGGGGAACTCCATTGCGGTTTGCTGGAGACGGGCGTTGTTGGGATGGGTAACCCAGTACATTTCCCGGCAGAATCAAACCTGAACCAGCGATTGTTGTGGCAGTTGTAGGTGTGGCGACGGAGGAGCCGGAGGAGCCCGACGAGGGGCCTGCCTGCATTTGTTCCCGACTTCGCTAAGGAGACAGAAGAAAGACAATTCGTGTTAGCGACTTTCAAACTTAACTGAGCGAGGAGTGTATAGGTGACGAAACAAATGGGTCGTTCGACGGACCTTGCGAACTCGTCCTGGGTTTGGAGGGGGTCGACGAGAACGTTCTTCCGACATGATTGGGCCCACACTTTTTGCGGAACCTTGTTCAGTGAGCCTTGTTCAAGATTCTGTGTAGCAGCGGTCGGATGTATCTTCTCTTTTGGTGGGAACAAGTGGCGAACTTGAGGAGAGCGAAGAACGTGAGGGAAAAGATTAGGGAGTTAGTATGGTGGAAATAAATGAAGGAGAAGGAGGAAGAGGGAGAGAAAGAGAGGATGGTGGGGCGGAACAGACGTCGGTGCCCTGAGAGGGTAGAAAAGATTGTTGTTGTGTCTCGAGAGTGTGAACATACTACCTACCGGTACAGGTGGACCTTGAGGGCGCTCGAATTACGAATCTCGAGGGCCAATCCGCAGAGGAATAAACAACTGCAAGTACAGCCTACAGCAACGAGGTCAGTAATCTGAACCCCATATTATCGTATGTCAGCCTCATAAAGAGTTTTGTGAGGTTAACGGGGATGATAAGAGGTGTGAAGCCCAATAGATGCTGGACCTTTAAGTGTACTTCGCACGAAGTTTTAGCGTAAACAAAGGGTTGCAGTACGGTACAAGTGGGAGCCTTTTTTTTTTTCGCTCTCTTCCCACGACACCAATTAATCACCCCTTGCGACAAAAAGGTCACAGGGGCACGATACACCAGCCTAGATACAATATCGACAACGGGTATTCATGGGGTAAGAACCGTATATTGGGATATAACATCTGTGGCAGGAATTAATTTTCCGTTGACAAAAGGTACTGTGTGATGAGTTGATGGTGATGATGGTTGGGCCGTGAAGGTTGCTGTATTTGAGTACTTACTCGAGTACTAGTACAGTACTAGTACGGGGCTATATGAGAGTGGAGCGGCTACAGGAATCGTATGTTGCAAGTGAGCAGGTTCACCGAAGGAAGCTTTCTCAAATCAGAGGTTGCGGGTCCTAGATTCCAACATGAGTAGAGTAGAACCGAGGCTGGAAATTAATCACTTTGGTGTAAACCTATACCCCAAGACAACCATGAAATCTCCTCCGAAAGCTAGGTAATGGCTGTGAGAGCAAGAGAGAGGACTTCTCCTTTCTTATAATACATATAACATCACAATTTGCTCAAGAAATGCAAACCGAAACCCGAGAAATAGCAGAGAAAAGAAAGAGAAAAAGAAAGAAAACTGTCTTGAAACGCTGCCCTAATGCTACAGGTGAAAAGAGAAGAGCGGCTGCTGGAGTTTTGGTGGAAAAGAGAAGAAAAGAAAAAAAAAGAAAAAAGGTACAAGCTGATCTCCCTTCTGGTATTATCATCCTTCTCTGATTCCCAACCAAGTCAAAACTCCCTGCGAATCGACAGCCACCAAACTCGCCGCGCTATCGCCCCACGCAGTGGAAACAGCAGAGACGGCAGTTCTAAGAGGTTCAGACCAAGATTTGGTGGATTTTGAATAGGCCTGGACACTGATTCCGGCTTGACCACCGGTTGCAAGATATTGGCCAGTGTAATCCCATTTGACTGTGTCCACCCTGCTACCGATATCCAGAGCCTTGGTTTGAGTCATCTTTCTCAAATCCCAGATCTGAACATCGGTCCCACCCTTCAAAGCAATCGCCAACCAGAACCCGTTTTCGGAGAAATTCATAGAGGAAACAGTACCACCGAGCTTGAAATCCGCACCAATAACAGTGGTGCGGATGTCATAAATAAGAGCGGAATTCCCGGTTCCAGTCGCGAACAAGTGCCCATCGGGATGGAAATCAGCAGTGGAGATTTCTAGGGAGAGGTTAGAATCGTCTGTGCTTTCAAATGTATAATCAACTCAATAGGACATAGAACATACCATCTTCACCGTAAGCCTGAATGACAGGCTTCGAGACCTCCAAATCGTAGACAACCCAGCTCTTGTCTTCGCCAACGGAGGCCAGAAGATCATCCCTAGGGTGAGTAGCCAAAGCCTTTAGCCCACCGGAATGAGCTTTAATGGTAGTACTATCACTTCCTTGCTGGTCCCATATCCTGAGAACACCGCCTGCACTTGCCGTGATTGCATTTCTCCCAGCCCAGGCGACATCAACAATAGCGCCGTCAGAAGCATTAAGAATAGTTGCCATATCCTCCTGAGCAAGCGAGTAAATTCCGGAAGACCCATTAGCTCCACCAACAAGCGCGAGTTCGCTGGTAACATTGAGATCAAGAGAGCTGGCGCCAGAAAATGGTGTTTCCAGTGTACGAAGGGTCTGGAAAGTCGAAACGCTCTCCGCATCCGTCCAGCCTTGGGGAAGAGCACGTTTTCTCCTCGAGGCAGACAATCTTCAACGTTGTTATTTACCATTCCATCCTTGAAGAAGAGGTGACGGGAACATACTGCTTCATGGTCTCATCAACTCGATCCCTAACGTAATTTGGAAGGCCATCCTTATCGACCTCCATTTCGTCAGGGCCACGACTTGATCCCGGCCCCGTAACAACAGACAATTGTGCGAGTGCCTCTCTTGCTTCATCTCGCTCTTTGGTAACTCTCGCGATAACTCTAGCCGCCGCATCGTTCTGGTAAAGTGCAGTTGAGAGTTCTTGCCGAACCTGGACGAGCTGGCTACGCAGCTCGTGAGTCTCAAGCATAATGGAGTCCCATTCATTTTGAAAGGAAGTAAGTAGTGCGGGTATGGAGGTAAGTGTAGGAGGTCTCGGACGAACAATCTTTGAGGCTGAAAAGTAAAACGTTAGTCAAGAACACTGAAGGGGATGGGAAATCGTGAAAGGGAATTAGAAGAAAACAGACAAACATTTAACTTCAATCAGATCAGCAGTATTTAAGTCTTCACCACTAACAGGATCGGTGCCATGCTCTTCAATGTAAGCCTCAATCAAGCGCTTTTCAAAGAGGCTGCCAGATTTCGATGAGACGACGGGAATAGTTGGCGCTTCTCCGGAAACTAGAAAAAACCATAATTAGCAATTAGTTCTTCATGCAAAAAACATTAAATTGACGCGACATACTTGCACAAAACATTATGTTTCGGGTTGATGGGTGGAGGGTTGTTGGCAGTTGGGGATGTCACGAAGAGCTCGCGGCCGAGTCGAGGAGTTTCGAGAGTGAGGGAACTCTGTAGCCGGAATAGGTGTTTTCAGTGAACAAGGGCTTTGTTGATTTTTCTCAGCCTCACACTGGGTGAGTGCTCAGCACCCTCAGCGAGGCTTGGCAAATATTGGCGAGTAGGAAATTCATGCTATGCCAAGCCCTCCTGAGGGGCTGCCTCTCTGAGCACTCCCCTGGTCTACTAGTCTATCTTGGCAATGATTGAAAACTTGGCATACATGGGGGGCTCAACTAACAGACCAAAAACAATGGCCCCTGGAATTGACGTTTGCTAAGTCACTTTTAGTATGGCGTTCGCCGAGCCCTCCTGTTCGTTGACCCCCTCCCAGTCTAATTGTTTGGGCTGGTCAGCTTTGCGGTCATTACCTTAACTTGGCATTGGGTTTGGAAGAGGTATGATTTGTTTCTAGGTCCTCTGTAATGGTACAAAAGAACTGGCTGCCGACGTTGAGTTGGTGGTTTTCTCTCAGGTATAAGTCCATTGAGAAGTTTACCTTCAACAAAGCTTTAGCCCTTCTGTACTCGAGTACCGGTACTGTATAAGACATCAAGAGATGACTTCAAGCATAGCAGCAGGGTCGCAGAATGCACCGTTATTACACCTGACTCATGAAAATGGCTCTATCACACTGCACTCCCACGGCTACTCCCTTTCAAGAGCCAACAATCTCGGTCGCTAGCTCTACCCAATACTCACAAGCCTCAGCTAACTTCTGCTTCACGGAACTCGATGCATGTCGGCCGAGGATATGCGCAGTGCCAACTGAAATCTTCTTCAAAAGCGCAAAAACCAATCGCATATCATACCCACCACAGGCCTGGCGAAATACCATAGCAGCTGTCACCAGTAAATCCGACCTTCGGCCACACCGAAAGTCCAACCAAAGTACCGTAGCAACCAAGCAACATGCTTAGAGTAAAAATAAGCCTCGCCCAGCAAACGTGGACACCCCAGCACATAGCGGCTGGAATACGATATCTTGTGTAACACCCCACCCGGACCGACCAATCCCACGATGTCCAAGCCTCGTAGCTAAGCTATCTTGGAGTGATGGTATATACTCCTTATCGTTAAGAAAAATAATGTATAAACACTTGAAGACCCCATACCCCTCCCTAAACCATTCCTTTATTTCACCACAGACACCTTAGCATTATGGCACCCCCCAAAGCTCTCATCATCGGCGCCGGCATAACCGGCCCGGCCACCTCTCTCCTCCTGCACTCTCTCGGCCTACAAGTCACAATATACGAACTCCGTCCCTCCCCCTCCGCTCTCGGTGGGGCAATAAGCCTCGCCCCGAATGCCCTCCGCATCCTCGACAAACTCGGTGTCTACGAAAAGTTAAAAACCCTGGGCTGCAGCGTTCCGACAATGCAAATGTTCTCGGCAAGCACTGGGAAAGCTTTGGGCACTTTGAGTTTCGGAGACAAGTCTCGGCACGGATACGAGAGTCTACGCGTGCCCAGGCGAGAATTACAAAACGTGCTCCTGGAGAGGGCGAGGGAACTTGGCGTTGAAGTCGTATTCGGGAAGAAATTGGCGGAGGTAGTCGAACAAGAGAATGGAGTAATTGCAAAGTTCGAAGGCGAGGAAGAAGGGGTGATGGGGGATTTACTCCTTGGGTGCGACGGGATACACTCTGTCGTTCGGAGTAGGCTGGTGCAGAGCGACAGACTCCCTGTGTATACTGGAGTCGCTGCGTCTTATGGTATTGTCAAGAAGACTGCGCTTACGGCGCCGCTCCCCTTCGATCGGACAGGGTTTTTCAATGGAAGATGTGGGTCGATTATTGCTAGCTATTGTGATGCGGCCATGACGGAGATATATTGGGCGGCTGTTATGGAGGTTCAGAAGGAGGAGTCGAGGGATGGGTGGAGGACTGTGGGCGAAGATAAAGACGCTGTGAAGAGGGATGCGCTGAAGAGGTTCGAAGGGAGTCCGGTGGGGTGTATTAAGGAACTCATTGAGGAATCGGAGGACATCTATTTATACCCTGTGTGGAAGTTGGAACATGGCGGGAATTGGCATTCCAAAAGATGCGTGTTGCTTGGGGATGCTGCTCATGCGGTGTGTTTCTTTTTTCGTCTCTTCTCTTATACTCTTGGAAAAGTCACTAAGTGGATAATATAGATGCCACCTCATGGAGGGAGTCAAGGCTTCAGTCTTGCATTAGAAGACGCAGTCATTCTTTCTCGCATCTTCGAGAAAGAAGGGCTAGACGACCTGGAGAGGGTATTTACTCGATTCGAAGAGGTTAGAAAACCGAGGGTGGACAAGGTTTACCTTCAGGCGAACAAGAATTGGGGGGGTATCAAGGACATCGGATGGTTTGCGAACATGATCAGGGAGTTCTTTATGTGGATTTATCTGATATTTTTCGCAAAGAGTATAGAGGAGTCGTATATGTATGATGCGCATAAGGTGGAGATATAGTTCCTATTATACTTCGCCTATGTTAGATGCCAGTAATTTCACTTGGAATTAATAGCTATTGCCACGAAGGCTTCAAGACAGTAAAACCATCTTCCCCCTTGACCGAATCAACTCTCGTGAAGCCCGGCCTACACAGGGCCTAGGGTTAGGGCAGCCACCCCTTGGCAAAAACCCGACCCACTAGACAACCCGACTGCAAGAACTGCCTATCAGCGGAACGAACTGATTTCCACCCCACCAACCCCAATTCCCACTCCCCAAATACTCTACCAATCACGACAGAAAGAATAACAAAAAAACGCGAAGAATGTCAGACGCCGACGATACCAGTCCGATTCAGGAGCCCCTTGACCTTGTCCGCTTATCCCTTGACGAGCAGGTATTCGTCAAACTACGTGGAGACCGGGAATTGAGGGGGAGGTTACATGTTCGGACCCCACTATTCCTGCTTGGAGAGGCGTAATACAATACAAAGCACTAAAGGAAGATGGGGGCTAGGCTTACGACTCCCATTGCAACCTTGTCCTTGGAGATGTTGAAGAGACGATATATGTTGTCGGCGATGATGAGGAGGATGATAGTGTTAAGGTTTGTTTGTGTTAGGCCGGGGAGGATGTGATGGATGGTTTTGAATGGAAGCTGATAAGGTTGGGGTGGATAGACAATCAAAAAGCAGTCGGAGATGTTGTTTGTTCGAGGTTTGCTTTACCTTTTTTCTGAAATATAAAGGGGGGAGGATAAGGCTGCTGATTGGAATTGGATCGCAGGTGACTCGGTCGTTTTAATATCACCGCAGGCACAGTCATAATACCTTACTTTAATGAGATACGATCGGGAGAACGAGCTGTAGTTTGGGGGAAGGGAGGGGTCAGAGTGGAGGTCATTGCAGGGGCTTTTTTTTCCCTACCGACTTTGGAGTATCTATCTACCAGACTTCATACAGGGAATGTTTTTCCCCCCAAACGTCCAGACTTGAGAGCGAAATAGACACTTTTTAGTTCTTGATTGCGATAAATGGATGTAATGCGGATAAACTATAACTCCCCAAGATTGCCTACTTTTCCCAGAAAAAAAAAGAGCACCTCCGATCATCCAGCAGCTGGTAAAATAGAGTGAACCCTCCTTAATATCATGTGGTATCTTAATTCTAGTTCCTACGTGCACTATGTACAGTATGTCTCTTCCCAACATACCTCCCGACGCGAGCATACTCATATCATAACTTATCATAAGACACCAGCCCGTTTCATTACCGCTTGGAAATCATTCCTATGGAAAGGGTCAGCGGTGGTTTAAGATCATAGTAGGGGTTACCAACAGGTCCACGCCTTTACTGATCTCTTTTGTGCAGGCTACCGCGAGCATCTCTCTTAACTGATCATCCGTAACGTCTTCTTTGAGCCGCTCAGCAACACGCCTCAAGTGCTCCATAGTGATAGGACCGGGTTGGCCGGCAGTAAAGATTTGAAATGCTTTCTCGGCTTCTTCGTGGACATCTCTATCTATATTATCGGCAATCGTTAACACCCACTGCACCTTCCCTAACAAGGGGCAGGAGGAGGTAAACCTTTCAACTTCAACGACGCTACCGGTAGAAATCTTTCATAGGTGACCCAGCCCTCGTCATCCGGGTCGACAATTTCGAGTATCTCGTTCATTTCCTCTTTTGAAGACTCGAATCCCATGCCACTACGGTATTTGCCCAGTTATTATGTGGTCTTGAATAAGGTACAGTATCTAGGATCAAAGCTTACATCAAAACTCTTCTAACGTCCTTCGTAGCAATCACTTCCTCACCAACGTCCTCCGAGGCCTCCTCATCAACGTACATTGACCACACCTCTGCGACCTCTTCTTCCTCCTCAGGCGTTAAGTCTAGCTCCGCTACTAGCTTTGAAGCTCTTCTTGCGCGAGAGCGTTTCTTTGGGGGCTGCGATTGATGTGAAATGTCAGCTGTTTTCCATACAGTAGTGGCGAATATAGCATAGTGGGTGAGAAATACCATCTTGTGTCCGAATGGTTGGTAATTGTTTGTTGTAAAGTCTAGTGCGTCTATAAGGTAAACCACCGAGCCGAGCCGGGCTAAGTGACATTGACTTAGTCTAAGATGACTGAATTGAAGGCAAGTGCCAGGGACTTGCTTAGAAATCTTATCTTGATTAGATAAGATTGGCGGGGTTTGATTTCAAAGAAAAATAAATTAAAATTCAAAATTTCTGCCCCTCCATTAAATTTTGTTCTTTTGCGACGCAGTTTCCTCAACACCACAACGGCCACCTCAAACCACTACTATAAAGTAGGAGAAAATGGATCTAGATACAGTCCAACTCCCAATCTCCGCCGGGAAGACCCCAATAGCAACGTACGCCCCCTCCCACTCTCCCACTTCTGAGTCCAAGAGCTAACACAGAAACCAGAGTCCTCTGCGCAACATGCGGTGCCCCAATCGACGGTTCAACCGGTGTGGCAATGTGCTACGATTGTATAAAACTCAACGTCGACATCTCCGACGGGATCCAGCGCGAAGCCACGATCCACTTTTGCCGTGGGTGCGATAGGTGGTTACAGCCACCAAGTCATTGGGTCTCCGCAGCGCCCGAGAGCAGAGAGCTGCTCGCGTTGTGCCTGCGGAAACTGAGGGGCCTAGCGAAGGTCAGGATTATAGATGCCAGCTTTATCTGGACGGAGCCCCATTCGAAGAGGATTAGAGTCAAGATTACGGTACAGCAGGAGGCGTTCCAGAGCACGATTTTGCAGCAGAGCTTTGAGGTTGAGTACGTTGTTGCGTACCATCAGTGCCCAGATTGTGCCAAATCCTTTACTGGTATGTGGCCTTTGCTTGTGGTGGGTGCATAAGTGTTGACAGTGCTTTTATAGCGAATACTTGGAGGGCGTGCGTGCAGGTCCGGCAGAAGGTTCCGCATAAGAGGACATTCTTGTACCTTGAGCAGTTGATTTTGAAACATAATGCTCACAAGGATACCATCAACATTCGGGAGGTTAAGGATGGGCTTGATTTCTATTACTCGCAAAGGAATCACGCCACGAAGATGGTGGATTTCCTAGGAGCGGTTGTCCCGGTCACAACGAAGAAGTCTTCTGAGTTGATTTCGACGGATATTCATACTAGCACTAAGTCCTATAAGTTTACCTATTCCGTTGAACTGGTCCCTATCTGCAAGGACGACCTAGTGTGTATCCCGATCAAGATGGCAAGATCACTGGGAAATATTTCGTAACCCCCCCTCTCCCCCTCTCCCCCAGATGTTCCGAAGGTTGCTTACAAGCGAGAAATCAGTCCCCTCCTCTTCTGCACCAGAATCGGAAACTCCATCCACCTAATGGACCCCAACACCCTGCAAGTAACCGACGTCCAAACATCCGTATATTGGCGTGCTCCCTTCTCCTCTCTCGCGGATGTACACGAATTGGTAGAATTCATAGTCCTAGACATTGAGCCCTTAGGCCCGACCCACGGCCGCTTCATCCTCGCAGATGTACAAGTCGCCAGGGCATCTGACATGGTCTCTAACACCCAAAGCTACCTCATCCGCACACACCTTGGTGGTATCCTGCATCCAGGCGATTCGGTCCTCGGCTACCATCTCAGCGGCGCAAACTTCAACAACCCGCAGTACGAAGAGCTGGAACGCACAGCACCAGGCCAGATTCCAGAAGTTATACTTGTAAAGAAGAGTTACCCGCGGAAGAAGAAGAGCAAGAACAGAAACTGGCGTCTTAGGCGTATGGCTCGCGAGGAGTCAGATATGCTTCCAAGGAAGCAGGACCAGGAGCGTGCTGAGAGGGACTATGAGATGTTCCTTAGAGACGTTGAGGAAGATACGGAACTTAGGGCTTCATTGGCATTGTATAAGAATACGAGAAAGAATCTGCCTAAGGAACAGAGGATGGAAGGTGTAGAGATGGAAAGTGTGACGGAAGAAAGGGCACCGCCGGGGAGCGGGATGGAGCAGGATACCGAGGATGATGACGGTGATGATAGCGATCTTCCGGAGATTGCGGTAGACGAGTTACTGGACGAATTTGAGGAAATGCATGTACAGGACTGATTAAAAGGTTGTTCCTGGACTATCTTTATATTATACGAAATTTATCTGAGGGGATGAGGGTTTCGTGTGGTCTTGTATAATATTTTTCCTCCTCTCCTCTCTTCCCTTCTCTTTTATTATCTTCTGGCTCTACTTCTTGTTGGGACAATTGGATCGGGTTCCTTTTCTTCCTTTTTTCCCTTTTCTTTCTTTTTCTTTTTTCCTTTTACTTTTTTCTTTTTTTGATTCGCTTGATGTATTTCTTCGCTTCCTATTTATCAAGCATGATAGCGGCGGATTCATCCTCTTCTCTGCCACAGCCAAACCCACGGCATACCAATTTTGTTATCAGATCACCGTAGATCCCTGATTCATTTCGCTTTTTTCCCAATACAAGTATTTCAAACTCTCAACCAGCTCAGACTTTAATGCAGATTAATATATCCTTTCCATTCCTTCCTTCCTAACTTAGTTCCTTACTTCCTCTTACAATACCCTATTGCTCTTTAAATTCACCATCTCCGGCAGGGCCTTTAATCTCCAGATCCAAAGACCAGAGCTGCCGAAAAAGGTTGGTGCCCTCCTGCCGCGGTAAAAGGTCAACCTTCAGCACGTGTTTGACTCATTAACCAGTGCACGCAACTCTGCTAACTCGCCAAACTAAACCTATCCTGAGCTAACGGAGATGGTGGGCTTCAAGAGATTTTAAGGTACTTGCACAATACCGTACGAGTGCTTCACCCAGGATAATACTGTACTATGCCTAGCGGAAATATACCGGTAGCACCATCATCCGCGCTTTGCCGCCCCATTATCGGTACCCCAATTCAGGCGATCGAGATGAGAAATACAAATACAAGGACAATATCAATCCATGTGCAGGTGCTTGGCCTACTGTATTTGTCCCTCCGACTGACCAGCCACTGCTTGCTCATAAAGTATGAGACCGTATCCGGACGACTTGGCGCCAAGACGGCCTGATTTAGATTTGGACCTTGGCGTCAAGGCGTCAGGTTACTGGATGAATTGCCAGGTGCGGTACCTGCTCGCTTGCTCGCTTGGTAATATACTTTTGCCAAGACCCCAGCGAAAGTGGGTCTGCCCGTGCAAGGACTTGTATGCCGCATTGCAGCTCACGGGAATAATAACTGTCGCAAGCAACTCCCCATAATGCACTCTGCGGTGTTGTGAACAGTGGTATCACGCTCAAAATGCTCGTACAGCATAACAAATGCTGTCAAAACAAGCGAAAGAGAGACAAAGCGTACAAGGGCAGGAACCATTAACCAGGACAGACAAGGATACATTTGGCTTGTCAACTTCAAGTAACCGTTCCATAAATTTTTGGGGGACCTTGTACTCGTACGTAACTCCGGCAGCACAAAAGCGGAATCGAGCGGACCCGCACACGTGCGCTGTGTTGTGTTATAGGGTTGGAATTTTAGCTGTGGAGGCGATTAGTGCTCGTATGGGGGACTTGTGCGGGTGAATAGTGAGCTATATTTGGAAAGTTGGCTGGATGGATGGAAGCCTAAGGGAGGAAAGAAAGGCAACCTGAGGCCAGTGTGCAACCGAGATTCTAGCCACCATGTACGCCGCCGGTAGTACCATACTAGTTACTTGTATGGGCGGGATAAGTGGGTCGGAATCGGGTGATTGGAGTCCCCCCGATTTGTAGCGAGCGAGCGAGGAGGAGGTAGTGATGGGTATAAGTAAACCCACCCTCCCATCTCATCCTAATTCTCATACTTGTGCTAGACGAGTTGCCCGAGTACTTGTTACGAATTTCTAGTACCGTTCCTCTCCCGCTTCTCTCTCGTACTTGATATCTCCCTCCCTTTCACGAACAAATATAGCCACACGAACGTCAAACGAAAAAATGCGCTTCACGTCCCTAACGACTCCTCTCCTTCTCCTTCTCCTCCCCCTGCTTACCTCTGCCCGCGGACCTCCTCCCTGTGCACTCACCTGCGTGTACAAGTCCCTGACAAGCACCTCCTGCGGCAATCAGCACGACATGGAGAAGCGTATAGGCGATCACCTGCCCTGCCTATGCAAGGACCCGAAGTTTACGACAGCGTATGATGAATGTATTGATAATTCTGGCGAATGTAAGCACTTACCTAATCTCGAGGATGGGGGGAAGGGGGCTAATGGTTTTGCAGGTAAAAATTCGGAAGACATCGCGGAAGGGAAGGACTGCAGAAAATATATTTGTGATGGGAAATATTAGCTCTGAGGATTATTGGTGGAAGGGAAGGGAAGGGAGGGGAAGGGAAGGGGAAGGGGGGGATGTCTATGATGGAGGAGATACATTTGGAGGCCTTGATTATTATCGGACTTACCTCTCTGCTACAACCGTATGGTGGTAGTTAGTTAGAGGTAGTCTAATCACTTTTATAAAATCCTAAAATCTAATAACATACCAAGCATTCAGCAAAACGGTCAAGAATCCCCTTTCTCACAGCTCTTGCCTTATACCTAGAAATCCCACACATCAGATGTTCTTGGGGAAACCCGCCCGTAGGCAGACATACAGGCATTGTGTCCGTACGATATGAAGCGCCCAAGCACGGGATCAAGGATATTGTTGATAGCAGATTGTCTGTGCGCATCCCACGGCTCGTACTAAACTCAGAGTCAAACATTCTAGCACTCTCACGCCAGATACTTGAATGATACATGCCACCCAGCATACCATACCAACCTCTTCCTTTCCCCGCTTAATGTATTGTACCCACTCCGTGAGGGTGACATCCCGTACTGTACTCGTGCCCGTACTGTACACACCGATACGGTACGGTACCTACCCCCAACACGTGCAAGTGGAGTGTAACCAGAGAGAGGAAAAACAAGAAAATGACACTCTGCATGTCTGCGCTGTGTTACTACGGTACGGTAGCTACCGCTGCAACCAGAGGTAGCAACGGCAATAGATTGATACGAAGTATTATTAACCCACGATATTATTATGACAAAGGGTAAGTTGGCTGTCCCTCCGGCGGTGTGAAGTAGTCTGATAAAAAATTCCTTAATAACCGTAGCAGACTTTCCAAATCAATCAACTAAATAGACTACCGGTACGGTAACTGCTATTGGTAGCAGAACTGGAAACTTTCCTTTCAGCCCAGGACTGACTGACTAGCGCCCCTGGATCTGCTGAGCCCTCGACGGATTTCAAGATCTAGTCTATTCCGCATCTGGCTTGGCCTATTTACCTGCTTGTACTTGTGCCTAGCTGCACGTCTAGTACCGTACGAGAAGTGGATTTTGCAGTTTACACACCGCCCGTGGGAGAGTGGTAGTGGTACAGCGGCTGTACTGTACTGTACACTCCCGTTCGCAAAGTCCTTGAACAAAAAAAGGTACTGTGGCAATGTCTTGGCGGCAATGGAAGTACCAGGACAATCCTCTGCTAAACATGTGCTGTTCTGGTATAGTTACTGACTTCAGATTACTCACAGAAAGTATGCTGGAGTGATTAAGGCACAGAGTGGTCATATTAAGCGGCAGCTGTAAAGTTTACATTATTTCTCATGGAGTAGATCTCTTGTGAGGACTGGCGATGAGGGGAAAAATCTTGTACCAGTACTTTTGTTGCCGCCAAGGCATTGCCGCGGTACCATTTTTTGTTCAAGGACTTTGCGAACGGGAGTGTACCAGCTGATAGATATTGTATTCGTAGGGCAAAATTTCCACATTCTTGTCCTCCCCTTCCATTTTATTTTTTCGGGGCATTCATTCACCAGGTTGAAAAAAAAAACTTAGTGAGTGCCTTGGGCCTTTGAATGCCATACGGTACTCAAGCTTCTTGGCTGGTGAACTTGATGCTCCTGGCCGGGGTCGGTTTTGTAGCTTGACTTGATGGTTATAGTGGCCTTTGAGCTGGTACTGCGTAGTACTATTATAGATAATGGCAATAATAGCATGGAGTTGGAGTTGAAGTTTAAGTGGTGATAATTGGAACTGTGCCCGTTCGCAAAAGTCTTCGCGGAAAGAGAGGCATTATACGTACTCGAGTACCGTGGCAATGTCTTGGCTGCAACAAAGGTACCGACCAGGACAAGGCTCTGCCAAACTTTGTGCAGTTCAAATCATGTGGGGTAGCAGACTTTAGATTGACTTATATACCCGTAGTGTGTCAGAGTGGTTGGCAGGTGAGATCAAGGTGCAAGATGGGGCCATATTAAGTGGTATTGTAGCTACAAGGGCTTATCTGTATTTCGCATGAAGTATATCTCTACTAGTAACGAGGACTAGCAACGAGGGCGTTATTGTTGAATCCGGACAAAATCTTGTACTTTTTGTTGCCGCCTGCACATTCCCGCGGTACGGCATAGTACCTCTCCCTCCGCGAAGATTTTGGGAACGGGGCTGTACAGTACCTGTCACGACATATCGTAGCTAAAATTGATAGAAGAATATAATTCCACCTTCTTGATGGGAATGGTAGGAACTACGGTATGGTATTGCTATGATATTTGTATGATACGGTAATCGGAGTGGCTTAGCTTATCCATCTATCCATATCCTAAATAAAACCCCGAAGCAATCTACCGGTATCGTACTGTACTGTACCGGTACTAGTACTCCGAAGGAGAAAGAAGAAAAAAACCCCTCCGAAACTTTTCCACATGCTGTAACCTTTCACAATGTCTAGATACCGGTATATATATACCAATACTGTGACCACAATAGCAAATACCCATCCATCCATCTATCCATCCATCCATCCACCAATCCAGAAATCGAGAAAAATCCAAACCCTAACTTACTATATCACAGAAACTCTACCGTAATAATGGGCTTATATTATATGCTTCTGTCGTCGAAAATTCCTACTCTGGAAAAAGGGGCAGGAAAACATAGCAAAAAGGTGAGCTACTCATCTCCTCTCGGCATGCATGCCATCATAAAAGTAGATGCCATTTTTATAAAAAAAAAAAAAAGTATTCCTATTGTAATAATATTATTGTAATATTATGACGGGAACAGCTATGACGGTATATTTCAACAACACCAAAATTCCCCCCTCAAAGCCACCGCTCGCTCAACATTAGACATCCATCCATCCATTCACCTTTCCTTTCCCTTCAAACAGAAAGCATGGAAGAAAAGTACCTCTACATACTACCAGAACTACCATATGACATCCATCCAAATCTTCTCTCCTCTCTTGAAAAGTCAGCCTACGGGCACAGTACTCCGCACAATACCATTATAATAACATACCATACCAACTCTGCCCGGCATTCTATCCTGACCCCACCCACCGCATACATACATACATACGTATACCAAAGTTACATATATAATATACCACAACTCCTCAAACCCGTACCACCATACCATACCATACCAATTTTTTTTAATTTTTACTCCTGGGCGCGTACGAGACAGCATTAGTTATCTGCACACACTAGTGCTGTACCACAACGCCACGCGGAAGGAAGGAAGGAAGGAAGGAAGGAAGGTACGCAGCAAAGGCATCGTACAGCGGCAAGGCGGTTACGAGTACAAATGTTACTCTGTTCGTTTAGTTTAGTTTAGTTTAGTTTTCGTTTCGTTTAGTTGCGGTGGGGCGGAGTAGAGTAGAGGGGGGGGATAATCATATAAGGAGAGCTTCTTTCCTTCTTTTTTTTTTTTTTTTTTTTTTTTTATTGTTTCTACATAGCTTATTATATATAAGAGTAGAAAGAGATAAGGTTTCTATCCGGAATTTCTTCTTTTCTTTTTATTTTTATTTTTTCTGTTACGGATCGATCATCATTACCTTGACTACCGTATACGTATCTTACTAGTATGGTATTGGAAGTGGTAGTGGTCGTATAAATATCTATTTATTTATTCCATTACATTTTATATCCATTTTATTTTTATTTCTTTCTTTCACATGCGCTGTTCTTAGTGTGAGAGGTTGGGCTTGGGATTTTGCGAGAGGTGAAGGTATTATATACGAGGGGTATTACCGGTAGCTTGAAGGGGGGAGGAGGTGGAGGAGGACAGG
>QOVD01002004.1:0-15909 GCA_003521225.1 Tuber microsphaerosporum
GGTGTCTTCTTTTTTCGGGGGGGGAAGGAGAGAGGGGAATTACTTGTGGCTCTTTTCTTTCTTCTATATGATTAGGATTGTGGTAATATTACGGGGTGAAACCAGGCTGATTTTTTCTCTCCCACCCCCCTCCTCTCTTTTGTTTTGTACAATATACGGGTATGCCGACGATCAATTTTTCATGAATTATCAAAAATAAAAGAATAAAAGGAAAAGAAGAAAAAACTCGTGGTGGCAGCGGAGGGCCGTGGCGCACTAGTTTAAATTCGGCTCTACAAATCACCGCACGCATTGGAAATTCTACCCTATATCATACAGCGAATGCGGTAGCACGAGCGGTTTTGCACTCGAGTGATCGAGAGTGATTCTCGGGTGGTTGGGGAGAGTGGTGGAGATGAACAACGGAGAGGTGGAGATTAAGGTTTACGCGGGCTTTCTTGAAGGAAATGCGTGGTTTGAGAGTGGGGATATAAGCGGAACTAATATTTAGGATTCGCTTTGAGACTCGGGATTCCAAATTCGCTAACCGATAGGCGAGTGCATTCAGGATGTTCGAGTTATTCTGAAGCAGTCTACCGCGAAATTACCTAGGCTGTGCTCGTAGGATTGAAGGTATTTTCAACTGCCAAAACACGAATCAAATCTCTTACTTCGCCTACCGTTTTCCGACAACCATCCCCCTAGCTCTCCTTCTCTCCTCAACCTCCAACACCCACTCAACTCCATCCCCATCCTCCCCACCACCACCCGCCTCTATGAGCAGATCCCCAACCTCATCCTCCTCCATATTGACCACCAGACAAATCTGCGAACACCTAGCAAACGCATCCCGAACCCCATACAACCCGCCCCTAACTACGACACCCACGACACCCGCAACGTCCCTCTCCAATCTGATAGCCCCCAATTCACTGATCCTCCCAGCATATCCCCAAATCCGCTTCTCCAAGAGCTTGGAAAAATAGCTGGCCGTAGTATTAAGCAACTTGTTGAAAACTTTCCCTGTAAGGATTCGTTTGTATGGTGTCATGAGCGCGTCCCAACCTGCCTGAAAGCGTAGTTTTACGAGCTCGTCTCTTGATTCGGGGCTTATCCCCTCTTGCTCGTCCTCGCCGTCCGGGTCCGAGTGGGAGTATGCGTTTTCATCGCCTTCTAGTGAGACGAGGTACTCCACGTCGCGGAACGCCTCTGCTAGGAGTGGTCGGAGTTTCGGCTTGACGACTTGGTTGAAGAAGACCATTATCCCGTCGTTGGTTAGTTCCCCGGCTTTTCCTTCGAAGGCGGTTTCCATCCCTTTCAGGGCGTCACGGACAATTGCTGCGTCGGTTTGGAAGGGGAAGAGTTCTTCCAATGGTACTGCGCTGTCGCTGCCGGCGTCCATTCCTGGATTGCTGTCTGCTCGGGGGATATCTGATGAGGCGTTGACAAAAGTGCTGATTAGGCGGTGGGTGTAGTCTGATGCTACGTCTAGGTTGTTGAGGAGCACCAGGAAGCTGAGGATTTTGTCGTCTGGGACTGGAGCCCCTGGAATGCCGGAGGAGGATTTAGGGTAGCTCTCCACTTGCATTTTGCGCTGGATCATGCCGACGAAGTCTGAGCCCAGGACTCGGCCGACGGTGGAAATTGCGTTGCTGACGAGGGCTCGCTGGGAGGTATGCAGGGCACGTCGAAGGAGGTTGTTGACAATGTACATCACGTCGTCGACGGCGGAGGTGATGTATGGTGGATTGGAGGAGGATGCATGGGAGGTGAGTAACAACGAGAGGTCGGAGGGGGATTCGTCGAGCTGGAAGGCCTTTTCGACGGAGCGGCGGCAGAAGAAGGTTGTCATGGCGTTGAAGGGGACTATTAGTCGGTCTTGAACCTTCCGGTATAATGCGGAGTTTGTTATTACAAGGGGAACTGTGAAGGGTGGGAGGGTGTCGGTCTCTGCTAGGCCTTCAGGCTCAGGGGGCTATATCTAGTTAGAAAGTTTAGATCCAAAAGAAAGGGTTAGCTCCTACCAAACATTTCCGTGCGAGAAAGCGGCAATATAATGACCATCGGCCAAGCATCACTCCAATCTCACTAAGTAGCATATCTACCTCCTTGACATCAACACCTTCATCTTCACTATTTCTATGTGTTGCACCACCGGGAGCTGGTGAGCCGGAACGAGGAGGACCACCCATAGGCCCTCTGGCCGACGGCATGTAGGACTGAACCAGAAATGAGAACGCATATGATTTGATATCCGTGAGCTATACTTGTTAGCGTCCACCTCACAGGTAACCTGATCTCGCTAACTGCGAGAGGTACTATACCTTCCTATCAATACTCCTTTCATCTGTAAACGTATCAATAATAATTCCCCCCTGGGTATCCGCCTCAACCTGCAGCCTTTCAATGACCTTCCCCATTCTCCCCTCACCGTAATGCCTCTCAACCAGCTTCCCATGCTGCTCAACTATATTCGCAATATGCTCAAACAGCCTCGTAACCGCATTCGCATAGAAAAAGTCACCCAACCCACCAGCCCCATCCGCTACGGCCTGTCTCTTCGCCGCAAGCGCATCCCTAGCTCTTGCTGCAACACCTTGGCACACATAACGCCCGTATACTTCAAGTCCAACATCCGTCCTACCAATTAAGGGAAACAGCTTGAAGAACCTAGTTACCTTTTCCCCGTCCGCAGCTTCGGCCGCATGCTCAAACTCCCGGAGAAATAACCCACATAACGACTCCGCCGCGTTCTCCAATGTGACGGAAGGAAGATCCGGAACTTCAGCACTGGGTACTATTTCCTCTGCGAACTCTCCATGGATGATCTCCTGTGGGATCTTCCCAGCACGGTGTAAGAAGCTCGCTGCAGTTTCCCAATCCTGCGGTGCACCCATCGACCCAGTGACCCCCAAAACACAAGTTTTCAGCTCGGCAACTTGCTCGACGACCTCCAGGGTTGCTCTAACGCGGGATTGCTCGATATCCAAGCGCTTCACGGCGGAGGAGACTCGCTGCGCAGTAGTTGCCGCAGGGGAGAGCATTGTGTTTGATAACGTGCGGGCCGCCACGACTTGTGTGCCTAGATGTGCTCGTAGCAAGTCTAGGCGGGCAAGGGAGTGCTCCAGCTCGGATTGCTTCAAGAGCAACATGCGGAGTTTGCTGTCTATGTGAGCGTCTTGGGCGGTTAAATGAGTGAGGACCGCATGAAGTTCTTCAACGGTTGTGCAGGAATTGACATCCGGGGGAGGCGGTGAGAGGTCGTCTTCTTCATTATTTGAGCCACTATCGGAGTCGTAGGGATTTCGATCGTGAAGTTTGTGGTTGCGGCCGTTTCTTGTTGCTGTGGTAGTGGCGGGGGTCATTGTGGGGTGTTAGTGGAAGGTTGCCGAGCTATGATGATAGCAGAGAGGTACAGGGTGCTCCAGGTCAATTTCGGACTCGTGGCATAAGTCACCTAACTCTGAATTTTGTGATCATGCAGTATCAATTGGGGCTAAAATCTCTATTACCCACCAAAACACTCAAACTGCATAGGGAGAAAACTTGTTTACTGGCATGCTTTAGCACTACCGAATCGTATGGGTTAGGATTCAGAGTATGAACACTAGCAAATATCTCGAGTTAAATTACAACTCAAGAACAGCAGCTTGTAAATTATCGTATTATAGACGGGAGCTCATCTCATAGGTAGAAGATATATCGGAATTTGCAACTTCTTGAATACATATATGTAGCCTGAAAACTCCTAAAACTCCCTCCCCCAAAACTAAGAACGAGAAATAAAAAACAGAAGATCTCAACCGAGGCAGGATCAGGGTGGGGAGCTGAAAATCGAAAATCCCCATCTGTAAAAGTAGCTAATGCTATGTATCTACGCTATGCTTTATGATTCTAGGCACTTCTCCGGACCAAGGAAAAGTGAATTTCTAAAGCAGAAGCAAGAAGAGATTTAAATAGTTAAGAAGAAAGAAAAGCGGATGAGCCAAGGCAATGCACAACCTGCAATGATAAGGAACAGTGTTTAGAACAGAACCATATAGCTGGCTTGATATATGCGCAATTAAGCTCCACGCTTCCCCCCATTGGTCATCAGTGTAACTTTTTTGAACTTCTTCTTCTTGCCACCCTGGGCTCCCTTTCCCTGACTGGGTGCCGGCCCACTACCGCTGGCAATACTCCCTGTGGATTCAAACCCTACCAGTGCCTGTTCCCGGAGCATGAGGTCCCGCTCCCAGTCCGGTAGCCAACCGCCGTTGTCATCGGATTCGGGCATAGAAGTAGCAGGTTCTGTTCCTCCTGGGAGGTGTACAAGGGGTGTTCCCCAAACAGTCCGCCTCTGGGCTGGGCTAGTGGAGGGTGATGCTAGGCCAGCCACCGAAGATTCCTCTCCGCTGTGGAAATCATTGCCAAGAGGTGGGGAAGCGGCTTCCATGGCGGAACTTGATGCACCACCGTCAGGTTCGGTCCCGTTGATACTCTGAGTCGCCATCGTCGTGGGCAGACCCTGCTCGTAATCATCCGCTAATAACTCCTTCTTGTGCTTAGCCAGAGCCCAGCGATTTTCTTCGTGTCGGCTCTCTGCCTTGATCCGGGCACGCTCTTCCCGAGAATCTTTCTCCAGCTTTCGTTTCCTCCGCTGGTCAATTTCAATGTTAAAGGTTTCTAGAACCTCCGCGGGAACGATATCTGTCCAGTCGCATTCCAGGAAGGCAATTTCACAGCCATAGGGAAGATGTGCTAGATACTTTGCACGTTTCCGGAAATCATCATCGACTGAGTAACCTGTTGCCACGTTTTCTACTCTGGGCAGTATAGTCGAGGGAAGGTCGGAATAGGATCCAAAAGCCGCTCTTAGGATTTTGATATCAAGGGTGGATAGGTAGTAGTGAGGAAGAGCTTGGTAGAAATAATACGGAGCATCGCCCCTGGCTGAGAATCCGTTCCGACGCCGTATTACGTCCCTTGCATCTACTTGGGAAGCGGAAGGCTCGCTGCCTTGGGGCTGCAGCTTGACTGTTGGCGCTAGCTCTGGTGCAGGTGTCAGTACTGTTGCCTCAGGGTTGTTTTGTGAAGGTGTTTGCGACCTCGAAACGGAGCTTGATGAATGGCCGGAACGAGCCTCATGGGATACGTGGTACATAATGGGAACATCCTCTTGGTTCTCATTAAACTTGATTTCCGGCTTCTTTTCTTTCTTTCTCTCACTCCCCACTTCTGGGGGGTCAGCAAAGGTATCAGAGGGATAGCCCTTTGGGTTTCCCATTCCCTTGACCGCTTCAATTTGAACTTCAATCGATGCCGCGGCCTTCTTTGCCCATTCTCCATCTTCCCCAAACATGGCCTCGTCCTCCTGCTGCATGATCTTAAGATCTTCCACCTCTCTCGTATATTGATCAATCATATAGGTCTCAGTCCCTTTCATAATCCGGGCGTAGTCCATCACCTCAGCGGCGAAATGCCACGGGATCTCCTCCACTTGCGTAGGGCAATGGGCTCCGTCCTTCGGTAATGCGAGGATACTGCCTACGCGCTTCATTACAAGACGAAGGACGGCATCTTCCCCCTCTCGGGGGGGCGCATTTTCCTGTCCGGTGAAGAATCTGACTGGTCTGGATTCCGCCAGATAAATACTGTCCATACAGATTACACATTTTTTGTGTTTTGGTCGCCTCTCCGGTGGACACCCGGCGTCTTCAACGGAGGCCATATACCGAATAAGACATGGGAGACAGAATATGTGACCGCATTTTGACATTCGTGGGGCAACCGGGGTAGACAAACAGATAGGACAGGTGGGCTGCTGCGTTTTTGCCGATGCGAGGACCTGGAGCACAAGGTTCCATGGTAAGGGATCGTCGGGATTTATCGCCTGTGCGCGGAAATCTCCGCCGGGGTGGACGATAAAGCGGTAATTGGCATTAACGTAACTTTTTCAGCTTGTCAGTCTATCACCGATCAATGGAAGTAATCCGACTACAAAAATCTTACCGAGCTTTGTCCACCTCGTGGTAACCCGAGCCCATTCCATAAGTAGGATAACGACGGTTATCATGCCAACGGTAACTATCTGAGCTTCGGGAGGCCGCGGTTGAAACATTCCAACTCATGAGGTGGGTGATCGAAGTACCCTTGCGTCTATTGCGTGTTCCCATCGTGACCTAATTCGCAGTGCAGCATTCTATGTCAATTCTGACTCACTACCATAACTATGCGGTGGGGCAGAATGAAAGGGAGAAAAGGGGAGGGGGGGAGGAGGGAAATGAGGGAGGTGAGTAACGGCGATATACCTGACTCTCAGCAACAATTTCTTCGGAAACCGTGGCACTCGGTTTGCGTCGATTGCGATGGTTCGTGCGTCCCGCTTGGCCACTTCTCGGAGAGGCCAAATTGTTTCTCGAAGAAAGATTAGATCCGAAGGTAGGGCCTCCCCCCCCGCTACGTCTTTGCGGATCGTTGCCAGACGATACTATCGCAGGTGCTTGGGTAGGTGGTGCAGAAATGGAAGAGCTTGTAGTAGATTTGGTGGCGACGAAGGGACTTGAACTTTGGGAACTCGACATTTTCAAACAAGGGAAGCAGGCTTTCTTTTTTTTCTCTTTTTTTAATATTTTTTTAACGGACTCCCATCAGAAGCCAGTGTGTGAAGATCAATTGTAAGGTGTTCTTGCAGAGGGAGGTATCCACCCTGTCATGGGTTGGTCGACCTCTCAAGGGTGACGGAGGAAACACAAAGAAAGAGAGGCGAGGGGAGATTAGCGAGGAAGGGAGGGCATTTCTAATGACCAGATTTGGGCGAGAGTGATTGTCCTGCTCAGTCATCCGCCGTTATCATTAGCGATCCAGCGGCATCACGTTTCCCTCTTATCGGTAGGGACTGGACAATATTTAGCGCATCGCTCTCGCGATGAGGCGAATATGGAGAAGGTCTCAGATTCAGCACCAAAGCGACGGGTGGAAGAATGATAATTCACCGTCTATACAACTTACCTTACGATACTGCTCCAGATGGTTAAGCTTGCACTCATATCATGTTCCCAGTCCTGTGCGTGAGCCACTGGCAAGGTATGATAGGTTTTGGCACAAATTCTGATATCGCATGGGTAAGATAAGGGTTAGGGTTTATGGCGTGGTAGTTTCCCTCTCGGCCGCCACAACTGCCTTGAACGGGTTGGCGAGCGACCATTCTATTATACCTCCTGCTCTTTGGTTCTTTGGTTTCACAAATCGTTTACGAAACTGTGGTGTGAATTAAAATGATGACCCGAATAGTACCGTGGATTCGCCATCTGAATTGGCATTTTCGGCGTGACCAGGAAATCCCAATTATCACTTGTGCTTCTCTCCCTTTCTAAGTCGGAATTTAATGATTTCAAATCTAATGTAAGAATATGCGAGTGAGAATGGATGATGGGGGGGGTGTCCATCCAGGTATCAATCTTGTCCAGTGGAAACATGGGAATCACGAGCCAGTTCTTCCCCTCCCTGTTTGTACGGCAATACACCATACAGGTATCTCTCTTGTGCGTTACGTCTATCTTTCCTTCATTTCTACCAACCCAACCTATGAGAGGAAAAAGGAAAGAGAGCAAAAATGGGGAAGGCTATCTAAGGTCTATGAATCTAACACCCCTCAAACAAGAGCAGAGTAAGTAAATCCGGCACGCATCTACAGTATCATACGCAAACATCCCCACCAAACATCGTCCACAAACTGCCTCCGCTTACGACAACAGGATTGTAGAATTCTCATACTCAATAGCAATCGCCTCCCCCGCATCCCCAAACTTCCTCCTAACCAGTTCAAACACGATCAATCCCGCAGCTGTACTGGGTACCTGCCTCAACGTCTTGAGCACAAACCCTTTATACAACCAATTATTCCACCCGCCAACCTTCGTCGCTTGCTTTTTACACTGTGCGAACGTTCTCTCGTAGCTGTGCGCGTATTCCCTCAGAGCTGAAGCATGCTGCAGCTTCGACGCATAATCAATAGACTCCAGTCTTCCATAATGTACACCCTGGATCTTGGTCAATGGGTGCTGAACTGCCTGTTGAGTAACCGACGCCGAAAATCCGGCCAGGAGCAGGAAGATCGGTTCGAGGGCATAATGCGGACGGATGGTGACATGTTCTGTATGATGTTTTCGTCTCCTTCGGCCGTAGTACCATGTCAAGTATGAGAAGTAAGCTTGTTGTTTGACGTACTCGAACGATCCGAAGAAGAGGCCGCATCCGAGGGATTCTTTTAGGAGAGAGAGGGTGTACCCCGAGAAAACTCCTCGAAGACCGATCTCGTGAAGTTTGTGCTTTCCGTATTGCCACATAGATGTGTACTTCCCTTCTAGCATATCGCTCACTCGAAAGCGGACTGCTAATGCGTCGAGGGGTGCCGCGACGAGGGATTGGATGGCTCCAGCTGCGGAGCCGGCCTGGAAGGCCGCACTAAACGGGGGCGGCGGGTGGACTCGTTTTGTAGGTTGTGAGGAGGGTTGGTGAAGGTTTCCGAGGACTTGTAGGTACGAAGTGTAGAGGATCGTGCCAACGCTTGCATTTGCTACTAGGGGTGGGAGAACTAATTTACTCGTGAGTGAGAATATTTATAGTGGAAGTAAGATTTGTATAGTGATACCTTGATTAGGAAGGAATTTCCACCCATGGTGCTTTACCGCATGAAATAGAAGCCCGGGGGTAGACTGTCTTAACGACCATCTTTCGTTCGCTTGAACTCTTGGATTTATCGCTCTTGGGACGTGCTGCCTTCATCAGCTATTACCTGTGTCGTACCATCCGACATTCGTAAGAGGTGCGAGGATACCATATAATCCACCCGTAGTCTAAAAAACGCTTTTACCGGGGCCCGGAAGTAGAATGCGATAAGCTGTGCTCCCAAAGCTCTGGCCCCCGCCGCTGAGGTTCCCTGTACAAGGTTATTCTGCGGTTTCCTTCCTGATCCTCCTCCGTCAACAACTATTTCCTGTGTTTCCGGCATTACCACTGTATATGGGAGAAGGTAGACATCTGAGAAAGAACGAAATCAAAAGAAATAGGTTATTACGTCACGGAGGAAGGAAGAAAGGGACACCCGTCAACTCCTAGCTAAAAGCTCAGGGTCAAAACATGACGAAAATAAAAAAAAGGGTCACCTACAAGATCTAGAGCCGCAAAGCTTGGCTCTCGATAAAGTCACCTACAGCCCAGCATTCACCCCACCACCGGTATTCCATATAACCAGCTGTCAACCACACGCAGGCACGGACCTCCACCTGTGCAAATCGATACCTCCATCCAAGAGCCCTAATAACAGCTACCAGAATGTCTACAAAACCCAAACCCCCAAACCTCGAGTACCCAGAACTCTACGAGTTCCCCGCCTTCTTCACAAGATATCATTCCTCCTCCCCGCTGAGCGCGTTACACCACGACTAACACAGACAAAATACACAGCCCAACGACACCACATGGGCCCACCAACGCTCAATCTGGGCCGCCTGGGTCCTATCCTACTGCCGCGCGCACAAGATTTGGAAACTGCAGCTCAGCGATGCGCTCGAAACTGAGTTATTTTATAACAGGAACCTCAACCGTAGGTCCTCCTTTCCTCCCCCAAAGGGGGAGGAGATACGCGCTAACAGGGCACGCAGGTAGGTTCAAGCAACGCGACGCGGTAGAGCTCCTCGAGTATATGGCGACAGAAGGCGGCGTAGAGTGGGAAGGTGCGGGGAGAGCTACGGCGATAGTGTATTGGAGGAAGCCGGAGGAGTGGGCTAATGTAATCTATGAATGGGTAATTGTGTCCGCACGCCTTGGCGGGGATGGGAAGATGCTGACAATGGGGATGGATAGATCGATAACACTGGACAAAAAGGAAGCGTACTTACGCTTTACGAGATATCTGAAGGGGATCTCACTAGGAATCAAGGTATCCCCCCCCATTTGCTCGCTCACCCCCCAGTAAACTGACAATTCCTCGCGCACAGAATTCCACACAATAGACCCATATGTCCTTCGCAAAGCCCTCGACTTCCTCGTCAAGCGTAGCCTCGCGCAGGTATTTGGCGCGAACGAGGAGATGGGGGTTAAGTTCTTCTAGGTGTAGTATTAGATGTATATACTTATAATAATACAAAGCAACATGAACTTAGTTTTGGCGTCTTTTATTCCCCTTCCTGCTTCCCTTGTGGTGGGCGGTGGTGCGATAATACATGGTCTTTTCATGCTTCTTTGTAGGAGACCTGAATTGTGCGAGAGTGGGTGAAATACTTCTTACTCGCTGACCCATTCCAAAATCACATCGAATCACTTCCCGTAGGCTTGGGTTCTAAATCTCCAATTTTCGGTCGTTAATGACACCACAAATATGACACTTTCACCCGCATGAATTCGACAGATAACCTCTCAACGCCTAGAGGTAGTGCTTATTCATAAACTACCATATCTATACAGCGGCACTCTTTCTGTGTGGATATGAAGTTAGCCAGACGAAATTTACGGAATGTATCTAAACGTTCTACGGGAAGTTGTCCGTCCAGCGCTGCAAGCCTGATCCGAGCCCGCCGGCACACCAGAAATTAACCCCCTTATTATATCCAATAAGTAAGATTGTCGGTAGGCAAGCTTTACACTCGTGGTGCTATAAGCAAGCAACGAGGATCACTGAAGCCATGCGTAGATGTATATACCATACTCAGTAAGTTTTGTGGAGAGTTATCCTTTGTCTTCATTGCGCTGCGCCAAACTAGGCCAGGATATGATAGAGTAGACTACATGCGCGGCCTAGTCTACAACAATAAATAATCAACTTCACTCCTTCTCTCAATAAACTATCAACTACCATAAAACAAAACAAAGAACGAAACAAACAAACAATGAAATACTCTCCCGAAAAAACTATGCTCAAGGTATTTGGCTCTAGGCGGTAGCTTGTAGGTACTCCAACACAATGAAACCCCTTTCCTCGACCTTGCTCAACGTGCTTGACTAAGTATGAGAAACACCCTCCTCCCCTCACCCAACAAAGGCACATCAAGAACTTCATCAGCACCAAAGCCGGTAGCAGGACTCTCTTTGACGGGAGAACAAAAAGGAAAAAAGGAATTCACACTTGCGAGACATTCCGTATTGAGTGTGCAGCACACTGTGATCATTTTGCACTGGAGGTGGGGTGGGTGTTTGTATTCTGAGAGGAAGTGACTTTTATAAAAAGGCCATTGTAGCAGCTGAGATACGATGCCCAATGTAAGCAAATATCACTACGGTTCCATATATACGGCTCAGCAAGTCTGCCGATTCACGCTCATGTCATTTATGTCACATCACATCACATCACTCGCAAATTTCAGAAATCTAATTGTGGGGCCGTATACAATACAAGAGTATAAAAGGTCGGAGAGAGAGAAAGAACGGCAAAAAAGAGATTTTAGGTAATAACGCCAACCGTCCATGTATGACCCAATGAGGAACTGCTGACTCCGGCCCGATGGATTAAAACATAGGGAAAGTATAAATAACAGCGAAAGTTGTTATAAGGAAAAGATATTAGTACGGAGACCATCTAACCCGCTTTAGTAACCCCTTCCTCCTCTCCGTCGCCATTCTTATCATCATGGCTTTTGTCGTCGTCGTCGTGCTTCGTTGTCTCGACGGCTACCTTGCTCAACATAAAGCTTGCTACTTCCTCTTGGGAATTCAACATGACTGTGGAAATAACGTCGCCAGTAGCAGGTCTGCAATTACCATACTTCTTGCGACGGGATTTGTTCTTCTCCCAGTATTGATGCTCCGATCCAACAAAAAGCAGCGAGGTCTTCGAGAGTAAATATTAGCTTGAAATGATAGCTGTTAAAGCAAGTGATTGGGAAGAAAATACATACGTTGAAGTACCATTCAGCGAGTTCTTGGTCTTTAATCCCGCTATAGTGTATGGACTGCATGTCGGCGGCGCATATAAAACCTACACAGGCCTTGACCCTTTTCTCGCACTCTATAGTTTACAGTACGTTATTGATGGTTACCATAGAAGGGGGTCGCTGTCTTACTTCTGGTGGCAAGCATGTGAAGAAGGCTCGAAACCCCTTCTTCGACGCCGATCAACAAAATATTCTCCGCGTTTTGGAGCCTGCGAGTCAGGAGATTAAGGGTTAAAAACCGAACAAAATCCAGAGAATAAGGGAAGCGAATGGATGGAGTACTCGATATAATTATCCCAAAGGTATTCACAAAAGGACTCAGACTGTCCTTCTGGCATGCGTGCTGTGCCATTCTTGCCATTCTAAAATAACATTTTTTTAGCATCTTTGGTCTCATCTAATATGATCGTTGGGATACTTACTACTTGGGACTGTTGACACGGTGGAAGACTAACATCCACTATCCCGAACCGCTGCTCAAAGGCCCAACGAATATAAAAGTAGACGGGATCAATCTTCAGTATCCCGAAAGCTAACATGTTAGCAGGCCCACAGACAAGATACTCAAGTCGCCGGGTTGAAGATGGGTTTCCTTTGGTGCGTTACTACCAAAACAGTAGCATCTTCAATCCGGCAACTTGAGTAGATAAATGAACACTACCAATTCAAGATCATCCAAATTGAGCTCCTTCGAGGCTCTAGTATCTACGGTAGCATGTATTTTTGGCCTTAACACCCCAAAGTAATTAGTACTGCCCTGGGCGTTATATTACATGATTGTGGACTACTTACGGCTCATGCACGATCATTACAATAACTTTAGCGGTGGGGCAATTTTCTCTAAAGTCTATTAGTATCAATTATGAACTCTAAAACAATCGGGATATCGTTCTGTTGATTTCAGAAGAGCAACCTCGAGCAATTTGCTAACTTTCATAGGTTGCTTTCAAAACACCTTGCAAGAGGTGGGAAGGTGGGGGAACTTACGACATCAGAAGCGCATTATCGAATACAAGACCCGACAGATGCATGACCCGTGCTGACGACATCTTATACTTCTCCCACAAAAACTTCTCTTGCCACGCCCGCACTACGACTAAAATTTATTAGCAAAAGAGCGACTCTGATTAGACGGGTATATTCTAACCATCTAGAGAAAGCCCATTACCTCTATCGGACGTCCCTAATCACCTCAATCAGTAAAGTTTTCACGATAGCCATTAAGGGGGCTGGACTTAGTAAACCGGCTGAATGCAAACAGCGCCAATACCTCATTTGGATATTAATACACTCTTGAATTACCTTTGCTGCTGCCGGGGATGCTACTGGGTCCAGTATCTTTTCAGGTGCTTGGCCCATCAACACCTTTATGACAGCAAGCGCAGAATTCGAGATTGAGGATAGGTTGTATCCACCCTACAAGCTGTATAAGAACTTATCCAACTCAGGTAGATTGATGCCTTACCTCTAAACAGACAGCCATTTTGCCCTTTGCCAAGCTCATTAACATATAGGTCATGTGGGCAAAGCCAGCGGGTGTGATGTAACATTCTCCGAGCTCGTCACCAGCAGCCGCATCAAATCCGGCCGAAACTGTTTAATTGGAATTTTGATAATCAGATTTTGGCTCGACAGGAGCTAGGGGGTTCTTATGTGGCCGGTAGAGTGTGCTTACTAATAACGAAGTCCGGATTATATTCCAGAGCTATCGGCATTACAAGCTTTTGGAAAGCATATATGTAATCGCCATCTAGCTTACCACCTTCAGTCCAAGGAATATTTACATTACTGAAGCGGTTAGCACGTATAAGAGTCATAAGACCAAAAGAAAGGTAAATAATTAAAGACTTACAATCCGGTACCTTGGCCCGAGCCACAGAATTTAGAATCCCCTTTAGGGTCGTTCGGATAGAATGTTCCCTTCTCGAACCTATGAAGAGAGATATACAATACGGATGGGTCATTGTAAAAGGCATCCTGAGTACCATTTCCTGTAAAAAAGAGAGTAAAAATTAGTTACAGCACTCTCCTAATAAACCCTTGCATTGTTTTACTTACCATGATGAATGTCCCTGGAAAAGCAAATTAGAAAGAAAAAAAACAATAATTAGTATTTTGACCAATTCCCCTTCTCTGCATATTTGAGACAAATTGGGTAATAGTTACCAATCAAGAATTAAGATCTTCTTAATATCAGGCATCCTCTCTTGGAGAGCCTTGGCGGACACACAGACGTTGTTAAAGATACAGAAACCCATTGGGCGGTCAGGGGTCGCGTGGTGGCCCGGTGGCCTAACGACTGCAATTGCATTCTTTACGTGACCTTGGGCAACCCGAAGGCATGTTTCTATTGCCCCACCACAAGAAAGCTTAGAGCACATAAAGGTATGCCGGTTGAAGTAAACCGAATCAGCCTCATGTGTCATCATAATTAGTTCATCGTCGCCACGGTCTATCATAAAAGGACAATATTAGCACCTCTCAGAAGGAAACGCTTGACCAATTCATCTTACCTTCAAGCTGTTGAACAAATTTAAACTGATTACGGCTATGAATTAGGCCGATTTCACGTTCAGTTGCCTCTCTGGCCTCAATTCTGACCATCGATCCGGGGTCCTCAGGATTGCTTGTGCCAGAGAATTCGGGATCATTGACGAATCCGCATTTAACAATCATTTCGTATATAACAGAGATCCTTTTAGGATCTTCGGGGTGTTCCCCCTTGACTATACGATGGCTAGTCATGCGGCGGTCGTAACACAAACCGGTGGCCATCTTGTAAATGTTGCACGCTTCAGAGGTTGTCTTTAGAAGGTTGTTGTGTTGCAAGATGGTTGGTGGATAGAGAGGATTGGAGGGGAGAGAGAGGGGGAATTTTAACAAGTACCCAAATTACAATTTTTTTTGCCAAGCTCCGGGGAAAGCCCTCACAGCTTCACAGCTCGGTGAGTGTTAGAATATAAGAGAGGGTTCCGCGACTGCTCCGGCAATCGTAACTGACTAAATTGTCGTGAAGTTTAGCATCTGGTGTAGGGTAAATAATTTCTTGGCAGCAACCTTCACCTTCAAATTGTATGCCCTGAACCCCAAACCCAAACGTAACCCTCAAAACTACCCAGGAACTTGAATTCAATGATCACGTGCTTCCTGGGGGTACAGGATAAGCTGTCCATTTGTAAGTGTGTTTCAAGTGAATGAGCGAGCAGTGTTGCTAACCTGTGCGGTAGTTTTTATAAAGTTTTGATGCCTTGGGAGAGTTTGATAAAGTGTTTTGTATTTTATTTGCAAAGTTGTAGATAGAAAAGAATTTAGATAGTTATCTGAAAGGAGAACACATTAGGGAAATTCTTTGTCTTAAATTTTAATTCTAATCAATGTATATGACTCACAATTATACAAGCATCATGTACGAAACAATTAAAGCTCTGGTATGACTAATAGCTTGGAGCTTAAGTCCTATATAATAGCATACTCTCAGGATTGTAAGTTAAAATATTATAGTATTTATATTAGTTCAACTTAAATATTTAACTTAAGTGAAGGGTAAACTAAATAGAGAGTAATATTTCAAGATAGGGTTTCACATAATTCATGTAAATAAGTTATACTTCAATTTAAATTTATTATATTAAATTTTTGTTTTAATTAACAGTTAATATATTTTAACCTATGACTTATTTTAAGTTATACATTTATATATAACTCATTATTATGAGTTATACTCCTCATTCTGAATCATGATTCTCCTGCAAACTGTCTCCAAAATTCTAGAGAGGATCTCCACCTCCAGGCTTTCCCTGCTGGTCTTGTCTACCTTAACTAGTATGGTTCTCTCTTCTTACTCTTCTTCTTCAATGCCTGTGCCGCATTGGTTGACACAGTCTGCACCCTACAGAGGCCTAGGCCTAAGGACTCCTTGCTCTTCCTTAACATAAAAGGTGGCTTCGGCAATATGGATCCCTTGCCCTGTTTTCGAATTATTGACTTGGTGGAGGGGTTAACACCAATAGAGGGATAGCAA
>QOVD01002005.1:0-17386 GCA_003521225.1 Tuber microsphaerosporum
GTGGGGGGGGTGGGGGGGCGACTTGTGCTGGTAGTGGGTGACCCCATCGAAGTGGGCTGTTCGTCGGTCGTAATACACCCGGAACAATCACGTGCTCAGGCAGGATTTCTGGCTGGCCTTTTGGACCCAGCTGCACGTCCTTTAAGAGAGCCTGAGCACAATTGGCAAGGGTTTGCGTCAACTTCAGCCCATAGTTCTTAACAATCTGAACGATTGTATCGTCCGCGTGGTGCATACTAAGAACTTTATTCACAGGCGATGCCGTGGCTAGTGTATCGCAGGCAGGACACAATCTTCTCATACCTTCGACAATTTGCTGGAATTAGACGTCAGGGAACAAGTTCAAATCCGTATAGTTTCTTACTACCATTTGATCTTTCACAATGTCCGGCCATTGCACATACATTTGATCGCCTGCATGGCGATACCGGATGCCAATAGAAGCCACATACTGGTTGATTTTCCGCCGATCTGGGAGCCTTGCGGTGACCACCACGAGGGAATTAGGTGGAAGTTGATAGGTCTGCCCCGGCGGAGCCTGCTGGTTTCCTAAATTTGGCATGTGGACGTACTGTATGTTATTGATATTGTGCGCCATGTTGATTGATTTTTGGTTTATATAGATGGTGGTCTTGGGGATAATAGTCTTGTGGTGTAAATATGGTAGAGGTTGTGAATGTTCTGAACGTAAGATGAATCTTGGTATGAACTCTCTGCTGTCATGATAAATTGACATTATATAGACGACTCCTAGACACTCCAGAGCATTTGAACGAATCATGAATTTGTTTCAAGATTGGCTAAGAATTAGCAAAACTGACACCCAAGGACAAGACCCCACCACTGTTTGATTCAAGATGAATAAAGGAAACATGATATTAAAGCTGACCCAGGGAGGAGATCTTCCCCATATCTTGTCTTGAAAGAAACCATAGCTGACGCCACACAAAGTCTGAAAATAGGACGCTAAACCTGTTCGACGATTAGTTCCGAATCGGACCCTATGCGCGATGCACACGCGTTAGGATCAACACTAAACATACACAGTACCGGTACTGTAGACTCTCCATAGTTGGATATCTGAAATTGTGCTGCCTCCCACCATGCCAATCAGATGTTCATTCTGCCGCAAAAAATATGCCAGGGCTGGTCCATACGAGAAACACCTGCTAACTGCGCTTCCAAATCTGGACATTATCCTAACATCTACCGTATGATATACATCATCCACGAATACCAATAACGACGTGGAAACAGACTTATCATGTTATCAAAGCCAAGAGCACCGTGATTCTGACTATGAATCAGAAGTGGAACCCACTGAAGGCTAACTCGATGCATTTGCTGATGATATTGCTCATGGTTCTGATACTGAGATACTAGACGACTCCATATCTTCGTTACCCGGAAGACAGGAGCATTTGGAACGTACCGGGGAAGCAATTGGGGATCTCAATGGGTTTAAGCATGAACACTGCAATCTGTGCGCCGACCCATGGGCGGCATTCAGCTGTGTGCACAGTTTCAAACTGGCGTCTTGACTCATTCACAATAAAGTATCTAAGTCACAAATCAACGAATACTTGTCAAATGGCCACGGTAACCCCACCTTCGTCGACTATAGCTCTATGCATACGCTTGAGAACCATATCCGGTTCTTGGACCCGCATAGCGCATATCTGCAATGGTTCGAATTACAGGCTGAAGATTGCCGGAGAACATTCCCGTTCTTCTATTGCAATGCCCAAGACTGTGTCAGATATCTCCTTCGCCAGATCGCATACTGAGATGACTTACTCTACACGCTACTACCTGAATATGACTACAGTGGAAAAAGGATATATACTGAGATGCATCCAGCGGACTGGTGGTGGAAAGTTCAAGTACATCTTCCCAGCCTGCTTTACGGAACCGTTTGCAGACCAATTATACAAGACACTTCCGCACGTTGCTACTGTAGTTCCCGTAATTGGGATGTCAGATCAGACCCATCTCAGCAACATCTCCGGCGACAAGAAAGCGTGGCCCATCTATATGACGCGCAGAAATCTTCCGTCAACCCGGCGCAACAGTCCTCAATCTATGGCTGTTCTCCTTCTTGCACTATTGCACATCCCCCTCAAACTCTCAAAGTACTCCCTAGCAGACAAACGGCAGAGGCAAATTAATGCCGATACGCTACAAGGTGTATTCAAACTTTTGTTTGAGCTCTTAAAACATGTGGCGCTTGACGTCGTCAATTTTGACTGTGCCAATGGGAAGGTCCGGAGGTGCTTGCCAATCTTGTCTGCGTGGATTGCAGATCACATGGAAAATGTTGCCTTACACATGATAACACAAAAGGCTTGCCCTATATGTGAGGTACCTTTAGGGGAGTTAGGAAGCGACACTAAGAACAAGTATCCCGCTCATAATTATACCAGATATGAACGTCGCTAACAAGAAAAAGACCACTAGTTTACAGAGTTGGACGACGCCGGTGTAACGTTTGACACTTTTGGGATCAATATGGGGCCTGGTATGTTTGATGGACTCTACCGGGTTTCGGTACCTGAACTTGATGTGCCGGATTTGCTCCATACAATTTATCTCGGATTATTCAAGCACATGATGGACTGGATCCAAGGCTTTCTCAAGAAACACGCACGACTACAGGTTTTTGACGACGCCTGGAAGGCATTACCACCATACCGGGGTTTTTTATTCCTAAAATAGCCTACCATCAGATTACGCAGTGGCAAGGAAAAGTTATCAGAAATCTAGGGTTTTGTCTTTTGGGAGTTCTTGCTGTGACACTGCGACAGCCAAGCAGCGCCCAAGTTATACCTTTCAAACGTGCCCTAGAGTGCATCAGGGCACTAGTCGACTTCAATATAATGGCACAATACAGAAGCCAGACGTCTGAGATGGTAACTTATATGGAAGATTATCTGTACCAGTTTCATAAGATGAAAGATATCATCTTGGAGTGTCGAGTATCTAAAGGCACACAGACTAAGATTGACGAAGAGCGAAGGGAACTGCGACCCCAAAGGGGGCAGATGCAGCAGCCAGCGGTCCGCTCCTAGTGGTGCTGAGTCCGGGATGACGATCGCGAAGAAGAGAACGGCCAACACATGGACTTGATCTATTCTGAATCTCATTTCAACTTTATCAGGATGGATCTTCTAAGTTACTTTTGTGATCACATACGCCAGTTTAGGAATATTCTGATGTATTCCACGGAGTATGGGGAGCTTGCACATAGGAATCAAATTAAGGACAGATGGCGACAATCTTATAAAAAGGATCCAGCACAACAGATCCTGCACAACTACGTTCGTCGGCATAAGATCGGGATGAAACTTTTGACATTGGACTCCCTCCGACGTTGTGGAGCTGATCTCCCTACCGACGTCTCGGAACATTTAGGTAAAACGAGAACAGATACCGCATGAGCGCCATGTATAAAGATCCTGAAGGGACGTCGTGATGATGCGACCAAAGTTTTGGATTTTTGTAAGGTCATACAGGTGTCACTGCAGAGCTTCTATCGCGAAATGATTGAATATAGCCGGAGTAAATTACCGACTGAGTGGCGCCTTCCTGAGGACCCTGCCATACTTTGAACTCTTCCCGTTGAACTACTGACGCAACTTGAAGTCTCATTTCCCGTGTTCCAAGAAACAGAAGTTTACGACATCCACCATGAACGCTGCATGGGCGATCAGCTATTGAGGAATCAGGAGAGTCGAAATGATTAGGTTTGGGTGCAGGCTGGAGGGGAAATGATGTATGGTGCGCTGAGCGGGCGTCTCCCAGCAAAGCTCATGGCGCTCTTCAAAATCAGGAACTAGACATCTGAGGGAGGTGTTAGGCGACTCGCAAGCTTTCAGATTTTGAGCGCAGTAAACACTGGACGCCCATCTGACGCTCATGGCCTTGTTACTGTGCAGCACAGTGAAGACGCACGGGAGTTTACGATTGTGGCCATAGGGATGATCCTAGGTCTGGCACACCTGATCCCGGAGGCAGACTGGCGCTGGCTTGTAAACAGCCAGATTAATTTGATGAGATTTATTGAGATTTATCAACCTTACTTAGAGCTAGCTCCGGTGTGCTTATGTACCATGCCTACTAGTAGGGTTAGGGTGATTAATTAGTAGGGTATCCGGGAGCGTGCAATGCGTAGGGTCGAGTATCGTGCAAACTCTGCCTAGGCTTGCTGATCATGTATTTCAAGTTAGCGGTGTATATAGAACTATCTAGAAATGAAAGAATGTGAGAGAGAATCAGTGTGCCATCAGGATTGTGATTGTGATTATACCAGTGACACGAATGTGACATCAAGAATCCGTCAGGAAGTGGGGAAGAGAAAGATTAGCAGAAAGGTTGTCAGGAGGCGGGAGCGAGGCGACATCCCATATGGATGCAATGGATGGTTGCTAGGCGAGTCCGGACGCAGAGGATGCAAAGGGCGGTTGCCAAGTAGCACCGGATGCATGGGACGAAACGCCGACATATCATACGCAGGGTATATTATTGCTGATGAAGAAGGCTCGTGGGCAACTATCTCTTGTGAGAAGTAATTGAAGTAATAAAAACATGATCGTGTGAGATAAAGATTTGTAGCATGATAACTTTTTATATTGATAAGATCTCTTCTCCGGTGCTTGATGATTTCTTGTAGCAAGGGAGGCACTTCGATATTTATATTCTGCATCTGAGTGTTTGCGTGCTAACTAATAACTACCAACTAAGAAGTGCGAACACTCTCTGACCCTGACAACTGCGCGACTACTTGCTTAGCATTATGAAGACATAGACTATTCATTTCATCTTGAGTGTGTGTCATTTCCTTCAACGATAGGTGTGCAGAGGTTTCGCAGCCCAACAGGTGCTAGCGTTGTAACTTTCTTCAACAAGCCATATAAGAAGTGGCCAACTCCTTGGTTATCAGACCATTCAAGAAGTACGAGTTCTTAGACTGCATACGCATCAGGTTTTGGGATGACATTTTGCTCGCAATCGTACCTATGGCTAATTGCGCGCAATGCTTCTCCCTTACTAACTAGCTCTGAGTGGGACTGTTGGTCTCCACTATGCGTACTAGTGTCTAATTTTCTCATAGGAAGATTTCGCTGAGTTGTCCACTCCTTTGTTTCCCTCAGCTGTCTTAACTTTGAATGCCTATAACTTTATGCGACTTGGGCCGATTTGCTCCGAACCACTAGCATAATCCTCGCTAGGTTCTCTTCTCATACATCCTGCGAACAGCATCCGGTCGGACGGACGGCCGCAACATATATGGTGTTATTGCAAGTGGTTCCTGGAGGGGAATTTCTGGTATGAGTGCAACTACCAGAGGTGCTGTAACGAATGTAGTGCTCCAATGTTGGGGCCGCAAGGGTATGATGGCCGTATTTCTGAGGTCTGTGCGCAGGGGTCTGTGCGCTCGGAGGTCCGTGCGCTGGATTCTAGAAATTTCATACATGGGCTTCCAATGTGTATAACACCTGTGCCATGTACTCGACTTGTATGTTCTTTTGCAGCAAGGCCATTGAGACTCTAGTAACATTCTATGAGAAATTAGATTTGATAAATAGCACAACCAAGACGTATGATCAAACTTGCTTTTCACGACTGATCACTCATTGCTTCAACGCATGGGATAATTGAATAAGGAGTTTGAGGACGGGAACATTTTTGTTGAGATAGATTGGATGCGAAATGTACAAATCTGATGAAATTTGTCACACTGTATTGTTATTAATTGTAGGTTTGCCAAGGTATAGAAAAAATGGAATGCCATCAAGATGGATTGGATGCCCTGTTCACGATACCTCTCTGAATTCTTCAAAGGTCTGCCTGCTGTCTTCTGTCTCACCTACCCCTGAGCAATATTGTAAATGACGGTACAGATTATGTTCGTTCTTCCTCTGAAAACTGTCTTTTCACATCAAAGTGCACACTAAGTCTATTGCTTTTTATCGAGGGAACCTCTCCACTTGCATTTTCATATTTATGGTACAAATATTTAGAATTGTACCCTTATCCTCTCATACTTTGTTCAACCCATTGCAGACTCCCAAAGGGCCAAACCCATGATCAAGTGTTCCAATACTCCAATATTCCTTATCCCAACCACACCAATAGCGCAGGGGTAGTCACAAGCCTACCTATCACTGTGCTGTACTATAACCCTCCCTTGAAAAGCTTGTTCATATTTGTTTGACTTACCCTTTTCAAGTGTACAATCTTACCCTTTTACATGTTTGTCTCACGGTAACTGTACTATTTTACTCTTTTTGTGCTTGTACAGAAGGATGTTCAACATTCAGGACATCACATTGAACCTTCTCTTTCAACTCAGTCGGAATTGTTAGAACTCTTTATACTACAATCAACAACTTGAATAGTTCGTTCATCCTTCTTATATAAACCCTATCTACCCTACCCTGTTCTATTTCTTCTTTTTCTTCATTACATCCAAACATACTACAGCTTCTCATCGTCCTTCTTTGACCTCCCAAGGCAACTGTTCTCTTTGCAACAATATCTTTATATACAGCCATTAATTCTTTTGCGCAATTATCCAGTCTGACTCACATTTCACATGAACTGATATGGTAAGTCTGATCTATCATTCCTAATGTGGGAAATGAGCTCCTCTCAGGCCTTTCTTGATCGCTACTGATTGATATCTATAGAATAACTTACTGTTAAATCAAAGCTTTCAACTATTGGTCTCACTTCTCCCTTTTCCAAGGTAACTTTGTCACTCAAACTACCTTTGTGAAACTCTCAATCGTTTCCAAGGAAAACAAATTCAGTCATGGTTGATAAGATAACATCGTTTCTACCTCAAAAAGGTAAGTTTGTCAAATGATTTGTCTCTTTACTTTTCTTCCTAATCCTCCCCAAAAATACCAACATTTCAAGCCTAGTCTTTCTTGCTTGCTTCCAGGTCACTTCCTTCTGGAACACGGCAAAGCACTGCCTAAGTTCTTGGATGCACTTGTGTGTAGCTCATTTGAGTTTTTTTATATTCTATTTAATGTGAAACGATAGCTAACTGCTATTGTCTAGATATATTAGTGACTTACCATTTTCAGTTGCCATTTTCCATATTGTTAGCCTCCTGTAGGTATCATTTGCCCCCTTCCCAAGATGGAATGATTACTGATCGTTATTTCTAGATCTCTTGGGATTTCCAGTCTTCTTCTGCATGCCAAGAACATCCTTGCCTAATTCAGGTTAGCCTTCTACCTGTTTCATTTAGTTTGTTTGACAGAGATTCTAATTGGTTAATAGTATGACTCTGACTCAGACTGGTAATGGCACCTTCCGGACCAAGCTGAACTTCACTGGTGTTGGACAAATTGTGACTGGGAGTAGATACCGTGCAACTTGCAAGTTCTTTCTCCATGAGTCCCAGGAGAGGAATATCACCTCTCACAGGCAGGCAGGAGACACGTGGTGGGACCAAGTATAGACAGAGTCCGTCGGAAAAACTATCCTCCAAGGGTTCCAAGCCAAATGTAAAACCCACTGGAATGGCCAATATTGGGCTTGCCACCATGCTCTGGATGCAGTCATCATGGACGTGCTGAAAAAGACAGCTGAGTCTTATCGGAATACCAGACTTAATTCTAATACAGAGGAAGAGGAAGAAGGTGAGAGGGCGAGCTGTGCATTGGGTTCCGGATCGCGGAATGTAAGCGCAGTTGTTCATCCTGAACCGACAGTTTATAAGGAGAAACCCATACGAATAATATTCATTGCAGCATCAGTTGCTGAGCCTGAGCAGGCTTGCCAGCTCCCATGGGTGATCCCTAGTGAAGACACGCCAAACAAGCCTTGGGTAGCGGTTCTCAAGCTGTACACCTTACAGGAGCTTGGTGAAGCTGCCTGTCAGTACATAGAAGACGGTGAGCACTCTGGGCACATCATTTCTCATCTTCGCGACATTCAAGACAGAAATTTCACTCCCGATACTGCCAACCAGATTGAACTAATGGATGATGATCAGGTCAAGGCCTGGCTTGGTCTCTTCCACAGCACCACCCTCACTGTTCCTTGCTTCCCTCACCGTCCAGCTGATGCCCCTGCTGAGTGCAGTGACCCTGTTTGTCCCAATACCCCTATTGTTAGGCACAATCGGAACTATGATGACCCTTGCCATTTTGACGTCGCCAAGTTTTACACCAAGCCAGATAGCGACTTCAATATGGAGGAGATTCTTGAACATGAGGCGCGGTACAGAAGGAGCTCTCCTTGGTCCCACAGTGGCTAGCAGAATAGGATTCTGAGATATGATCGCATGATCACTAGGCTCCAGTACCGTTCCGGTGGACTGATCTCAGGCGCTTGTATTGGACTTGGAGGGCTGTATATAAGCCGCTATGGAGTACAGGATATCCCTACCGTGCCTCTTCCTCCAGGGATCCAACCTCCTGGATATGTGGCGCTATAGAGGTAATCGATTTGTAGGGGTTTCTATGGCTTATTTGTGCCGAACTCTGTCTTCTTGGGACTTTTGTTGGTTTTCCTTTTGTTTCACAGCCTTTCTTAGCTTTTACTTTCATTTCTATCCATTGGTTTGGAACAAGAGTTCTGGGGCTTGTTTGTGCCAGTTGGGGTCTTCTTGGTTTTCTTGTAAGGTTTCTTTCATTTCACAGGTGTTTTCTTACTTTATTTTACTCTGCTTTCTATTCATTTGCTGGGGCTTCTGAGGCTTGTTTAAGCTGGACTGTGTCCTCATTGAGCCTACGCATTGTGGTTCTTTTGTTAAACTGCTCTCTTCTTTGCTTCATTACTTCTGCTGTGCTTTGCTTCTATTTGTTAACTGTTTTCTCAATCCTGTCTGTGTTGTCATACGGCTTTCCCATATCTGATCCTAAAGTCTTAGATTTTATTGTTTTTAGTAGACTTTTATTTTAGATTCAGGCATTTGAAATAGACTCCTTCAAGACACTAAACGTCCCTTTTATTCTTGATCGCATACTAGTATGTATAATCCAACTTTGAAAATAATAAGTTATGTTCATCCAACCAAGTAACCTGGCATATCAAATACTGTCCCTACAATCCCGAATAGACTATTTCTACCTGGTTCAAAGCCATCCATGCACGTAGTATTTTACACATTTAGAGACCCCAAGGCAATAGTCTAGTCAGAGTTCATGCCAATGATTCACACGGACCTTTGGTTATTGCTAGAATCAGTGTGCTAACATAATGCTTGTTCGTTCCCAATACGATACCATGAGTTCATAGATCCTTTTGGAGAACTTTGATCTATACATTTGATTCCTTATTCTTCTTTAAATATTTCATATAAACACACAATCATGTCTGAAAATACTAGCAGAGGTGAGCCAAGTCACCTGGAAGCCAATCCAAGCTCTCCAGACACTTAAATATAACCTTAACAATAGCAGTAGTAGTTCCTCGAGCTCAGGTATCATTATTCCGACATACAGTAGCCTTCGCAGATATTGAAACCCCAGCACTGGACACATATCGATAAATCATTTGAGTTATTGAGGAAGAAGAACTTAAGCAAAATGACCACGATGAGATTCTCCCAGGGCGTGGCCGATAGTCCAAAAGATGTACTGCTTAATCAATTGTCCAGCCAGTGCTCCAGAGAGTCAGAAGCTGGTTGAGATACGTGAGTGAATCTAATAATATTTCAAAAGACCTGGTTATAAGGAAGAGTAGGGAGGACACCCAAACACTAGCTGTGAATGGCCCTTGGCAGTGGCTTTTGTCACAAGAGCAGGGAGTACAATTACATTCAGCCTATCTCCTGTTCGATTCATCAGACATCTCACCCTATGATGCAGAAGAGAAAGAATCTTTGCTGTCCCATTCTGGATGTAGCATGGTTAATCTGAACTTTCTGGCGTCTGATATCGGGTCCCCTGGCATCCAATCAACAAAAAGGCAATTCACTGCATGGTAAGAAGAGAATAATCTTTGAGAACTCTGCGAATATGGTTTGGTATCACACATGGTTTGTTGATCCCTTTGTAAAGCTTGCCGAAAATGATACGCTCTGAGAAGGCTATTGGGTCAAGGGAGCAACAACGTTAGGTTGGGGACATCTGGTAATGGAAAAGCGGACAATGAGGTTCATAAGTGGATAAAAAACATCTCATATGTGACTCAAAGGAGCCAATTAGGTACATTTAGTTGAAATTTCGGCAGTGTAGTGCTAGGTCACACTTAGTTTCTCAGACCAAGAATACAATCAAGGACCTTTATGGCTTCTTGCATAAATTACCAACCCAAATAAAGGAGCGGGTGGCCTTTTTGCGCGAAAACGATCAGTTTATGTGACACCCAAGTAAATTAGAAGTTTGGAAACTCAGATCTTCCTTGATGGGATAGGTAAGGCTGACGCAAACAGGAATGTGGTTGGCGCTATTCTAAGCCCGCGATAGCAAAACTCTTGTTTCACAAGTTGTACAGGCTTACAAAAATGTGGATGAGGACCAATAAAAACTTGCTTAATCGTACTAATGATGTCCTGATATCCCTTACTATGGCATGTACGTATTATGACCTGAAAGCTTGGAGTTCCGGATCGTTTGTTCAACCTGCAGATTTTACGGTTGTAACAGCACAAAGTTAGTATTAATGTTTTCAAAGGTCCGAATCCGCAATTGTAAAGCTTCTGGTACTAACCGGCAAATTGGGATTTTCATCTTCGACAGTGTGCAACCTGGCAAGGACAACTATCACCAGTGAAACAGATACTCGTTGATGATACAAAAACATATATTAAGAAAATGCTGCAGGAGAGTGGGTATATTCATGACCTGGAGTCAGACGCCCCAATGGAGGACAAAGAAGCCTTAGGATATCTGGATGTGGAGGTTTCAGGAGATAAGAAAAGCAAGCTGGAGAAAGATAAATCAGATTCGGAAATGGGAGAAGCAGTTGGGACTCCCAAAGAGGAATTTAGTGAAGTCAAGTAATGTCCTATTTCGGATGAACATATACTATTTAAATAAAATAAAATATTAAATGAAGTATGTATTTATTATTAATATACCACTTAGAGTTAGATGTCAACCCAGTTTGTAAAACAAAACATCTGGAGAATGTAAGAATGAGCTGAACAAAAGGCCCCAAGAGCTGTCAGGGGAGATGGAGTAGAACCAAAGAGCAAAAGAATGCATGTGCGCAATAGGCTCAAGCTTGCGCCAAAGGGTATATGGGAACCGAATAATGTTATTAAAAGGCCAAGAGTCAAAAATTCTTAGTGCAGAGTAGAGAGGTGGAGGATTGGACTGGAACACCCATTATCAGCTTCTAGACATTCAAGTTCTAATACAAGAAAGGGACAACTATCGTTAACTTAGGTAGTGCATACATAAAGAAAGAATTGAGGTTGAATTGGGTTATAGGGTAATGGCAAGGCAGAAGAGGAGAAATAGGTAAGGGTAAAGAAAAGAAGGAGAATGGCGGGAAAAAGTAAATTTGGGACATTCACATGAGGAAAATGTCGGAGGGGCATCCACGGAGGTCCTGAACACTCCTGGTCCACCAAGGGGGGTTTTGGTCCCCATGGTCCTCTTGGTCGAATCTGATCCACCCTGATCCAAATTTCCGAAAGTTTTACCGAAAATGTGGACCACGGTGGACCACCGGGCACCAGGGTGCACCATGGGGACCATAACCCCCCTTGGTGGACCAGGAGGGCCATATACATTTTGCTGATGCAGACGCGTGAAGGGTTGGTGAATAGGAGATTCAGAGCAGGGAATGTTGGATCAACAAAGGCAATGATGCGTTTGGGTAGTTAGGAAGCATGATTGAGGTGTGGGGCAGAAATTCATAGTTGAACAATTCCTGGTGTGATAGGAAAGGCCGGGTAAAAGTACGGAGGAAGAGTAAAAGTATAAATGAGGCGTGGAACAGTGTGTTTGGGCTGTTGGAAAGTATGAATGGGCAGTGGGGCAGAAATCAATAACGGAGCAATAGCAGGCACGAGAGGTTAAGGCCGAATAAATAACAAAGAAATGGTGAAAGCAGAAATGGACCATGCCATGTCTCAAATATGACGAAGAGCGTCCAGATGCTCTTGAATAGAAACAAATTACAAGCAAAAAAATGAAGACAGCAATACCCCAGATATTATCCAGAGATATGTGGCATAAACCAGAGATACTACAACTTGAGCTTTATAAGTTGGCCTTCTATCTCTCACATGCCTCATGAGGTATAGGGGGAAAATGTGAACTTTAGCTGATGTAGAGAGAGTGGAGTTTAGTAGAAGGTGTGCAGGATGGACAGTAGTTGGAGGTTATTAGCTTTTATACCAGTGAGGTGGTAGTTAGCTTTTGTATCTAGTTAGTTTCTACTTAGCAAACAAATAAAATCAATAATACAAAAAAAGCAAAACAAAAACAACAACCAGCAGCATGTTGTTAGTTCCTTGCCCAACCATCTATGTACTTTCTTAGACTTTGACTTCAATCATGTTTGTTTTCACTATACCTGGAAATAAGAAAAGTATCTCTTGAAGGGTTCTCAACTACACAATAGGAGCATGAGCATTCAGCTATAAGAAGTAGTTGTTACCGGCTGCAATATTCTCCATAGAAGAGGATCCTTACGCTAGGCCCCACTCCTCACCTCTGACAACCACCTTTCTTGCACTTCACACCAGGCAAAACCCATGTGGTCTCCAGTTCTCTCAACTCTCTACAAAGAGTTCAACTTCCTTCTCCCAAAGCCAAACATCCTCGACGGCCTGATGGCCTCATAGCTGCCAAACTGATGAATCACAGGTACTTCCCCACCACTCAGGCAACCAAAACTGTCAACTGGCTCTGCTTTCTCTTATCTGCAACTCCTTGGTCTATCTGGATTGCCAAAACAATGGCATCAGCCATTCTCCCCCTAATTTAACCTTGCTACCAGATGTCCACACACTACTGAAAAGCACCCAAGCTGAGACCACAAGGTCTCACTTCACCCTACCCCCTGCTCCTGCTTCCATCTTTCTCTTCTACCATAATGTAGATCCCCTCTCTGCCAATGAGATTATGATGGCTGTTCCTAAGTGCTCCTCCTCATCTCCACCTGGGCCAGCCACCATTCCTTATGCTACCTGGTGGGCAGCTGACAATGTCATTGTATTTGATGACCCCAAGACAGAACTCAGGCACTTTCGCAATGAAACCTCCTCCAATACCACCAATACTCCTGTCACCTTACCCCATAGCACTATTCAAGTTATTCACCTTGCACAGCATGTCAGATGGTGAGGAGTTTGCCTTCACAGAAAGCTATCGTTCAACCATTATGTTCAACAAAACACTGCTGCCACCAGCAGAGTACTTAACATGATTTCCAGGCTTCCTAATTCAGAATGGGGACTATCTGCATCCGCAATGAAACAACTATACTATACTTGGATTACTCTAATAGCTGACTATGGTGAACAAATATAGTAGAGAGAACAAATAGGATTAGCTAGCAAGTTGGATAAGTTACAGGCTCAAGCTAACAAGAGAATTCTAGGAGCTTTCAGAATATTACTAATAGCAGCACCTAGGATAGAGTCTTCCACCCTACCTGTTCTCCTGAGACTGGACAGATTGTGCAAAAGATATGCTTACAGAGTATTACCGATGACTTCCGATCACCCTGTCAGACAAAGAACACCATACTCTTATCCTTCCACACTTCAGTCAACCAACCTCAAGCCTGAACCATCTTACTTCTTCTCAGATTCTAAAACTTCCTACACTATACCAGCTATAAGAGCCAACAGATACTGATTTGATCCACAACTAGAACCATCAGAGACAAAGATTTTTGACAGGAGACTTTCATCTTCCACACAAGCTAAGTTTCCCGCCCAACTGATTAAAGTATTAAACACATTGAATAACTATCTAGCAGCAGGAGATGTAGTTGAGAAATGCAACCCAAAACTGTAACCACTATGGCACACAACCCTTCCTGATTCATACTCAAAATGATGTATCTCCATCAGTATTGAAGACAAAGCCACAGCAGCTGGACAACACAACTCACTCTTTACCAATTTGAAAAATACAGAAAACCTTATCTTTTATACAGACAGTGTTAAATTAATCACATGAGGAGTTGAAGCTAGTATGGTGATAATGCATCTGGGTCAGGTAGTGGGTAGATGGTACATTAGACTTGAGAGGGGAATGAAAGTTTATAATAGTGAGTTGACAGGTATTGCCAGAGCACTTACAGAAGCCAGATGGAACAGTCTATCTTTCAAGCATATCTGGATCTTCACAGACAACCAAGCAACAATTAGGAACTCTTACAAGCTCTCACCACATCCAGGATACCAGCTTTCACTACAGATTCAACAACTTGCCAAGGACCTACTGGACTCTGACTTAGATTTACAGTTTCATCTGCACTAGGTACCTAGACATACTGGCATACAGGGCAATGATCAAACTGACAGAGTTGCAAAACAAGTAGCTGAGTATCCCTATCCCCTACATAACAGTCACCTCTCACTGACTAAACTAAAGATAACAATCAAATAGTCTGGTCTTATAGCCTACCACTATTACTAGACCAAGCTTTCTAATGCTAGAAAGGGTTGACACTTTAGGTCAATTCACTTCCAACTACCATCTCTGAGTCCACTACCACACTTTACACTCATCCCAAAAGATCAATTTGCAACTGTCACCCAACTCAGACTTGGTTATTGGTTATTTCAAATCCTATCTCTCTAGCGTGGATCAAAATATCAACAACACATATACTTGTGACAAGCAACAACCAAAACCACAGACACCAGAATATATTCTTCTCTACTGCAGCAGCTGTCAACAATATAGACATCTACTTAGACCAGTTGCTCAACATTTTCATCTTCCAGATGTGCTTGGATCCAAGGATGGCCTGCTGGCTATTAGGAAATTTATGAAACAAAGTAGTGCTAGAACTAGGAGGGACTACTGAGGAGAGGGTAGCAGGGCTGAGTGCTCTGACAATGGTAGAAGAGGGGAGGAGGAAAATGGAAGGAAAGAGGAGGGTTATGGGAGAAGGGAGTGAGGGGTGGAGAGAGAGGTGGAGAGATGGAGAGAGTAAAGGATAGCAGAATCAGGAGAGGAAGTATAGAATGGAATTGGTAGGAGGTTCAAAGGAGAGAAAACATCAGGATTTATGAGAGGGAATCAGTGACCAGTAGTGGGAGGCACTACAATCATGTACTTTCTCAGCTTCATAGTCATTAGCTTTATAAGCTTAACAATTTATAATAATAATAATAACCTTATCAATATACAGGTTGACTGAGTGAGAAATACTTATATATATGAGAAAGATAGAGAGCCCACGATCACTCAGACATAGAATATGAATATTGTAGTGTCTTCGCAGCCTATTTCAAACTTATCAAGTAATGGACAAGACATATTATGAATATAAAATATTATTACAACTATTATCGCTTATATTCTTTATTATAAATTCTATTATACCTTTCTAGACTATTTCTTCAAATCACAAGTCAAGGACCATAGTGTATCGCCATAGTTAGATATTGCTACCACTATAACAGAAATTTGTATCTGATATACAGAGCATGGTTACTCAGGAGCAGATGGTAAATATGTTAGATTTCCCAATTTTTAATATCGAGATGAGCTTATGCCTCGTACAAATGATCCCTCCTGTAGACCAATGTTGACTAGTCAATATCCGAATTGATCTAAGAATATTTAATGAGATTTATTAACCTTACAGTTAACTCTGTCCAGATTTCCTTAATAATTTTCTAAATATACCTGATACTCATGAAATCCACGATTAAGCTTTCTGTAGAGTTGAGTATTGTGTATAATTGGAGATATATTATAGTCTCCTAGAGTCAACTAGACATAGTATTCAGTATCATGTATATCATACAATAGAAACAAGATTCTTGTCTTGAAATATTCCAACTGTCATAGTGGCAATATGGTATAATTAGCTAGTAGAGAATTATTCTCCTATACACATTGTAAACTTTGGAAGCAAGAGCGCTGTCTAATACCCACATGAGTCAGGACATTTAAACTATAACTGGTCATCTCTGAAAGAATATGATGAGAAAATACATCAAGACACAGAGATGAGACATGGTGACATCAGGCATGGTTAGGATCTTTATATGAGGTCAAGTTGAGTTTGAACGCAACTCGGAATTGCTAGGCAACTTTGGAACCACATGATTAGAGAGGCGTTTGCAGAGCAACTTAGAAAATTCAGGATGTATATAACGAAACTGGTGATGTAGCCAATTTTAGGATAAAATATAGACATATAAGACCTACATAATCTCTTTGTGATATTTGGAACCCTTTTCTAATCTCCCTATTCCACAAGTCAATCATATTGTTATCTCTGTACTTCTTATATTTTTCAGTCTCTATTGCAATCATCAACTCTCTTTATGTCCTAAAATATACATTATGTCAAGTCTTTATTCATGATAGTTGAATTGTATTAACTTTGCCTTTTTCTACTACTTTTGCATAAATACTACCTTTTACCCAGTGGTAGCCTTGGAGATTGTCATTGTAAAAGATGATATTAGAGCAGTAGTATTCAAGAATACATAGATATAGAATATTTTTGTTAAAATTATCAATTGGCTAAGAGAAGGAGAATATTAGGATAATAAGTTGAGGTCTTGTATAATAGCATGAAGAGAGAAACAGTTGAAACAAGACAGGTCAAAAGTGGAAAGAGTTGGGAAAGGCTGATGAAAAAAGTCAGAATTTTACCCTCTAGCATTTTGTAATTATTTCTGTAGAGAAATGAGAATTACCAATAGTAGAGAGTATTTATAGAGTAATCTGCCACTAGTTATCAGAAGTGTTTATCAAATATATCTTATTTTTCTAAACTATATTACAAAACATGCCAGCCCAATGAGCTGATTGCAACTACTTTTTGAAACAGTTTATCTTATTCCACTTTGTCATAAAGATATTAGCTCTTATACTCGGTATCCTATTTTTGTCTCTATTGATGTCACAAACCTGACTAAGCGAGGAATATGGTTTCACATGACTCATGGTTATGAGTCATAGGTTTGTGATTTGTTTCACAGGACTCGCACTTGCGATGTCATTGGTATAATCTTATTGGTTGATGTTTTTCACATGACTACGATTGTGGTCATATGATGTAGGAACTTTCGCACATGACGCACATTACGAGTCATGGGTTTCACTCATGTGACGCAAGTTGCGCACATGACTTGTTATTTGGATTATGATTGGTATTAGGTATGTTGCGCAATTGACTTGTTAGAAGTCAGCTGATGGATTTCGCACATGACTCGCTACGAGTTATGAGGTCGGGTGACTCAAGGATATGAGTCACCAGGGTTAGG
>QOVD01002008.1:0-21479 GCA_003521225.1 Tuber microsphaerosporum
AAGTCCAGTATAAAAATAACGTCGATAAGTATCTCCTCGATATGGAGAACTTAAACACTCATGTCGACATGAGTGGAATCGCGTGGCGCCAGATGATCGAAGGACGACTCCCAAGAGAAGCGTTACGACGATTATCCACTGAAGAATACGCCAGTGATAGCGATTGGATGGCAGCAATAAGAGAAGTCACCAGGCGTGAGGAGACTTTTTTAGAGCAAGTCGCACTACGACATGACCATCCCACCGCAACTAAAGGCGATTCTGGTGGAAAAAGGAAAAGGGAGGAGAAAATTTCCAAACCTAAGAAGCAACGAAAAACATACACCGCCGAGGAAAAGGCGGAGTACAAAGCCAAAAAGGAGGCAGAAAGAAAGAACAAGGGAACCACCACTAAGGGAAAAGTGGAGCATACGGATTGGAAAACAGCGCATGGCGACATCAAAGAACAGGTTATCCAAGCACGAAAAGACAACCAACAGTGCACCCGTTGTGGAATGAATAACCACAAATGGGCTGAATGCCGAAAGTCAATTCAGATTTCAGCAATAGAATCCAAAAAACCTTATCATAAAAAGGCCCCCTATCCGAAGTCGCGGCAATGGAAAGCCAGTCCATCGACTCCTTTCCAACCAAGACAATCTGCGGCTCTAAGTCAGCAACCAACGGAGGATGAAGTACCCAGGGTCAACCAGATAGAATGACCAATGGCATGGGACTTCAGCGATATGGAGATAACTTAAGTTACTCACGGCACCGATGGCGGCGGCAATCGGGTACTTGGAGGAAGCCCTCCCTCCGAAATCGAAATCAAAAAATGAGAGACTACATAAGTAGTAATCGGGCGTAACCCTGAAGGCCAAAGAGAACAAAGCGGAGCGACCGGGGGAAAGGATTAACTAGTACCTAGAAGAAGAAAAAGAGTTAGGATGACGGTAAGGGAAGAGTCTCTTAGTATGATCAGTCCAATGAGGAACCCCCAGAAAGCAGTTCAAACCAACAGTGATTGGGAGAACAGGAAACCAAATTTTCAGATTAGCCCCGAAGTACATCCACCCAGACCTATGAGGTGAGTGACAGGGCACATGCGTCGAAGCATCACTACGTTGTCCAACCAATACAGGGTCCGGTTGAATGTTAGGAGTAAGATGCCGAGGATTCGGAAATACTCCCTGAGGTAATAAACAGCTCGAGACCATTAGAGGTTGGATAGGCGAGCTGGTAAATACCCTGGCAGTCCGGAGGGTTATGGGAATTCTTCGGCAAGCAGTAAAGACCGCTAGTAGTGGGCTGCCCAGTAACCGAGCTACTGACATGTTTTAGTTTGTCTGAGGAGACTTTAAGAGTCGAAACTACGCAGGCGTGGTAACAAACCCCAAATACCTACGCTCGACCACGATGACAAAACGAAAAAACATGGCCACGTTGCCTATGGGCAAACGTACACAATCCCAAATTCCCAAACCCGCACATTACAACTGCCCGAAAGGGCCAGCATATATCGAAGCTGCAGGAAAACGAATACACATCCGAGTACTTCTGGACTCGGGGTCAAACATATTTTTAATCAACAAAGATTTAGTTGAACACTTCAACATACCGTACGAAACACAACAAAATACACTACCTATTCTAGCCTTTGATGGGGAAATTAACCCCTCAGGCGGTAAATACTTCACCCATCCCTTACTCCTAGAAATAGGAAACAATGGCCACCGCTCGGATATATCTTGCGAAGTAGCGGCGGCAGGCAAATACGATTTAATTATCCCGTTCGGATGGTGGCATAAGGAACACCCTATTACAAATATTGCAGACCCAAAGAAGTGGGCATTCAATGAGCATTGTTGTCAAGGACATGTCGAAAATAAAGGAATAGGAGGAATGTTTGAATGGGACGAAACCGTAACTTACAACGAGGAAGCCCAATACTGTGGAAGAATAAAGCAAGTGGACGATCCCAACCAAGTACTCTTGGACTTGCTACCACAACCCTATGAGAAATACAAGGAGCTATTCCTCACCTCGACGGCAGAAATTTTAGCAGGCCGACGAATATTCGATCATGCGATTGATCTCAAACCAGGCGCTGAACCACCCTGGGGACCCATTTATCCCATGTCGGCATATCAGCTAGACTTGTTAGACAAATACCTAAAGGAGATGCTAAAGCAGGGAAAGATCGCCCACAGTCAGTCTCCAGCAGGTGCACCAATCCTTTTTGTTCCGAAACCAGATGGGAAACTACCTCTCTGTGTGGATTATCGAAACCTTAATAAATTAACGATCCTAAATAAGTACCCCCTACCATTAATGGGAGAACTAAAAGATCGAGTGGCAGGCGCAAAGATATTCACCAAGTTGGATCTAAAAGACGGTTACCACCTGTTGAGAATACGCGAAGGGGATGAATGGAAGACGGCGTTTCGAACCAGATATGGGCATTTCGAATACAAGGTAATGCCTTTCGGACTGGTCAATGCACCTGCAACCTTCCAGGCCATGATGAACAAAATCCTCCGAGAATTTCTCGATCATGGAGTAGTAGTTTACCTAGACGACATTCTAATCTATTCCAAGACGGTGGAAGAACATGAGGAATTAGTAAGAAAGGTCCTTGATAAACTACAAGAGCACCGATTGGCAATATCAATCACAAAATCAGTCTTTCACGTGGAGTCGGTAGAATTCCTAGGCTACATCGTCGCAACTAATGGCGTCACAATGAGTGAGCGCAAGGTGGAATCAATTAGGAACTGGAAGCCACCAAGGTCGGTTAAGGAAGTCCAGATATTTATCGGATTTGCCAACTTTTATCGGCGATTCATCAAGGGTTTCTCAAAAATCTGTACGCCTATCACAGAAACGCTAAAAGGAGAAAAAAGTAAATTCTTTTGGGGGCCAAAGCAGGACGCCGCTTTCGAAGAACTCAAGAAACAATTCGCAACAGCACCTATCCTAGAGCACTTCTATCCAGACAGGGAATCGGTAGTAGAAACAGATGCAAGCGACTTTGCTCTCGGTTGTGTTCTGTCGCAGTTTAAGGAGAAAAGACTACACCCTGTGGCTTTTCATTCCAGGAAACTAAACGATGCAGAACGCAATTACGAGATCCACGATAAGGAATTGCTCGCCATCCTAGAAGCATTCAAAGAATGGCGCCACTACTTAATAGGATCAGGTAAACCTATAACAGTATACACGGACCATCAGAATCTGCAAAACTTCCTAACTACCAAAGTCTGGAGTCAGAGACAGATACGGTGGGCACAAAGGCTGGCGGATTATAATTTTAAAATTATTTACCGACCTGGAACAAGAAGAGGGAAGCCAGATGCACTCAGCCGACGGCCGGAGTACCGTCCTGAGGAGGGAGCTAAGCACAGCGAACAGTCAATTTTAAAACCCGATCACTTCGAGTTGGCTCTCATTCACGCAGAAGACGAAGACGAAGGATATGTTGCAGGGATGGAACAACTAAACCAGAATGTGATCCGGATAAAACGACTCTCTACAAACGCTGTACTCCCGACTAAAGGTTCAAGGCTAGCGGCAGGCCATGACCTGTATGCTATAAACGAATTCACAATACCGGCCCAAGGCCAGGTGTTAGCGAAAACGGGAATCGCTGTTGGGTTGCCTATAGGAACTTATGCAAGGATAGCACCCCGAAGTGGACTAGCAAGCAAGAAGGGCATTGCAATAAACGGAGGCGTGGTGGACACCGACTACACAGGAGAGGTAAAAGTCATTATGGTTAACCACAGCAAGGCTGATTGCCGGATTCAACCAGGAGACCGAATAGCGCAAATCATAATCGAGAAGATTGACACATCAGACATAATGGAAGTAGACAATCTCCAGGAAACGGAACGGTCGGACAAGGGATTCGGAAGTACCGATCTTTCTCCTAAGCGAACGATACAAGTATCAGACTCGCCACCCATGATATGTTTCCTACAAGCTAATAAGGAAAACAATGAATACTTCGATGTTGAAGACATGGGAAACCATCCGAGGTTAACTCAGGAACATGTTATGATGTCAAATGCTATACTATCCCAAGTGGAAATGAGAACGTTTAACGCAGACTTCATCGCAGAAGTGCTAGCAGCGGGAGAAAGAGACGAAGAGTGGAAGGAAAGGCACAATGAGTTGGACAAGTTAGAGGCCGAAGAAAGGGAACCACCAAAGAACTGGAGAAGGAAGCAAGGGTTACTTTACTACAAGAACCGCTTGTATATTCCCGACAATGAAGCGCTACAAACCTCAATCGCCAAAGGATGTCACGACTCACGAGTAGCAGGGCATTTTGGACAAGAAAAAACGATTGAAATCGTTACCCGAGACTTCTACTGGAAAGGACTCACCCCTTGGATCAACGACTACGTAAGTGTTAGGCACATTGGAAGCCCATGTATGAAATACTGGAATCTAGCGCAAAGACCTCCGAAGCCCACAGACCCCTGCGCACAGACCTCAAAAATACGGCCATCATACCCCTGCGGCCCCGACGTTGGAGCACTACGTTCGTTGCCGCACCGGTGGTAGTTGCACTCGCACTCAGGAATGTCCCTCCAGGGACCACTCGCAATAACACCATATACGTCGCGGCCGTCCGTCCGACCGGATGCTGTTCGCAGGATATATGAGAAGAGAACCTAGCGAAAATTATGCAAGTAGTTCGAACCAAATCGGTCAACGTCGCATAAAGTTATAGGCCTTCAAAGTTAAGAGAGCTGAGGAAACAAAAGAGTGGACGCTTAGGCGAAATCTTTCCATAAGGAAAATAGACACTAGTACGCATAGTGGAGATCAACGGTCCCACTCAGAGCTAGTCAGTAAGGGAGAGGCATTGCGCGCAATTAGCCATAGGTGCGATTGCAAGCAAGAGTCATCCCGAAACCTGATGCACATGCAGCCTAAGAACTCATACGCATTGAATGGTCTGACGACCAAGGAGTTGGCCACTCCTTACATGGCTCGGTGAAGAAAGTTATAATACTAGCACCTATTGGGTCGCGAGAACTCTGCACACCTATCGTTGAGAAGAATGACACACACTCACGATTAGATGAATAGTTTATGTCTTCATAATGCTAAGCAAGTAGTCGAACAGTTGTCAGGGTCAGAGAGTGTTCGCACTTTTTAGTTAGTAGTTATTTGTTAGCCCGCGAACACTCAGACGCGGAATATAAATATCGAAGTGCCTCCCTTGCTACAAGAAATCATCAAGCACCGGAGAAGAGATCTTATCAATATACAAAGTTATTACGCTACAAATCTTATTCTTACGCAATTATCTTTTATTTTTACTTCAAATACTTCTCACAAGAAATAGTTATCTACGAGCATTCTTAGACAAATCTCCGAAGATACCTACCCAGGCCTAGTCCGATATTATAGTTCCGCTATCGGCTACCCCTAACAGTAAGGTCATGCGACGAATGTCAACACAATAAATCACCACGACATGCAAAGTATGGACTACTACAACCACTGCAAGTTCCTTTTGCAGCATGGACCTCCATCTCGACAGATTTCATCACCCACCTACCGGAGTCCCAGGGACACACCCAGATTATGGTAGTAGTAGATCGATTCACCAAGATGGCCCACTTCATAGGCTTAGGGGAAAACGCGACAGCCAAGGATGTAGCAGATACTTTCCTACGAGAAGTTTGGAAGCTTCATGGGCTCCCCACCGAGATAATATCAGATATGGATGCTAAATTCTCGGGGGAATTTTGGGAGTCTTTATGCAAATCGCTAGGCATTAAGCGCAAGATGTCAACAGCCTACCATCCCCAGACCGACGGACAAACAGAAAGAACCAACCAAACATTGGAAGGTTATTTACGCAACTTTGTCAACTACGATCAGGACGATTGGTATCAGCTGTTACCACTAGCGGAGCATGCATACAACAACTCCACTACAACCGCCCATGGGTTGTCACCTTTCTACGCCAATTACGGTTTCCACCCACAGACGGAATGGATGAAGGAACGGGAAGCTCAGAATCCAGGAGCAGGACTCTATGCACACTGGATGCAGAATATACACCAACAAGCTAAAACGGCATTGGAGAAAACTCGAGAAGATATGGGCAGATATTACAACCGGAAAGCAAAACAGCAGCCGGACATTAAGATTGGGGACTTAGTAATGCTAAACGCAAAAAACATACGAACTAAGCGACCAACGAAAAAACTAAGCCCCAAGCTTCACGGACCATTCAAAGTGTTGGAAGTTAAGAAGAGCAACCGAGCCTTCAAACTCGAGATCTCCCCACGATGGAAAATACATCCTGTATTCCATATATCGTTACTAGAACCCTACCGAACCTCAATACGGGAGGCCAGGGAACAACCACCTAGAGAACCTGAGGATGTTGAAGAAGACCTCGAATGGGAAGTGGAAAGAATAGTTAAAAGTGAAATAATCACTTATACTAGAAAGGTGGGGAGAGGAAACCGAACGTTCAAGGTACTTCGGTATTTTGTAAAATGGAAGGGATGTGCTGAAGATGAGAATACTTGGGAACCCGCGGAAGGGTTAACAAACGCTCGGGAGATGGTGGAACGTTTTCATAGGCAGAACCCGGATATGCCGGGACTGGCCGAAGTTGAATGAATTAGGAAAGGTTTTCCTCATGTGGACAAGCAAACGCATGAGGTTTTTTACCCTACTACTTCGAGTTCAAAAAGGAAGTTGGAATAAAATTGGATTTAGTTATAAATAAAAGGTGTTCGAGGCGAAACCTTAAGGAGGGAGCTCGTGTTAGGCACATTGGAAGCCCATGTATGAAATACTGGAATCCAGCGCACAGACCTCCGGAGCGCACAGACCCCTGCGCACAGACCTCAAAAATACGGCCATCATACCCCTGCGGTCCCGACGTTGGCTAAACGGTATAATCACTGGCGTGATATCCGAAGGTCACGTGTTCAATCCACACTGCCGTCATAGTTATTATTACTATGTCATGGTTGCAAATCAATCTCTGTACCTTAATACAAGAGATGCGACCGAGAGGTTTTCGCTAATTTCTAGATAAGAGTTGGCGCTCTATTACTACGAAGGCAAACTGCGAAGTTTAATCGGTTGGCGGAGAAGTTATGGCGCTCCAAAGTTAAGCCGACCGACATATGTACTTAGCTTCGTAAGAAGTAAGCATATGATTACCCGGCATGAGAAATCTTGATCAGAACATGACTGGAAGGAACGACTGGTATGATAGCGAGCCAGGCTGCATATACAGACTAAGTTCATACAGCATAAAGATCGAATGCAAGTAATTGGAAAGACAATTAACTTAGCAAAGGATTAGGCTCAAGTGGTGTGTGAGTCTTGAGGGTCAAAAGATGTTCGCACATTCATAAATCAAGACGAAGTCAGGAAGGTACTTCGCTAGTATAGGAGTAACAAGTACTCTCGGAAATACTATAAGTAGAGAAGATCTCGCGGGGTAGTTAGAAGTAGCATCAAGCACCGGAGAAGAGATCTTATCAATATAAAAAGTTATTACGCTACAAATCTTATTCTTACGCAATTATCTTTTATCTTACTTCAATTACTTCTTACGAGAGGTAGTTACCTACGAGCCTTCTTAGACAAATCTCAGAAGATACCTACACAGGCCTAGTCCGATATTATAGTTCCGCTATCGGCTACCCCTAACAATCGACCGTCCGCCCTGAGTTGCCCAGATCTCCCCCTAGACTACCAGCGGCTCAAAGACGCTTCTTTGCCCCCCACCTCTCTCCGTCCCAACCAGAAGATTCTTTCCGCATAGCTACTACACTGCCAGATATTATGGCTGGTGTTCTCAAACAAGCAGGGTGCACCCTCCCCCTCTCATTCACAGCAACAGTCAATCGCAATTGGGCAGTAACTCTTACAGCCAACCCCTTCACTCTCTCCACAGCATACGCACCATTCTTTGAAGCCATGACAAGAAAGCTCAATCAGAGCTTCCCAATGGCCCTCAATCCCTACCAACCGTTCAGATGCGCACCTACCAACATTGACCTGCTAATCCACAACGTACCACTGGCAGCCTTGCCGGAAGACCCGGCAGAGCTATTCTCATATCTGCTAGAATCCATTACTAACTCAATCGATACCTCAATCCACGGGGCCCGGCTCCTGCAACCTGACCCAGAGAAACGATCCAGGAAGAAGACCACCACAATAGTAGTTACCATCATCCCCACCGATGCCAAGAAATTTGGAGAATCCATTCGCCTATTCTCAAGGGCTCGACCTGTGGCCCCAGCCTACTCTGCCTCAAAACTTACCCAATGCAAAAAGTGCTGGTGCTTTGGCCATTCCATGCCTCTTTGCAACAAAGACACTAACACATGCCCCATCTGCACCCTACCACACCCCCGTTCTGAGCATAGATGCACTAATACTACATGCCCCAACGAAGGAAATACTAAGCCAGTGATAGACTGCTGCATCGCCACCCCCCCTACCTGCTCGAATTGCCAAGGAGAACATGCAGCAACAGACAGTAACTGCCCTGTTTGAAAGGAAATTGTCGCCTCTCTCCGTCCTCCGGCTGACCAAGTCATCCCTGACGCCCCAGAGGCTTCCCCCAACACCGCCCTAGGGCTCCCATCAACCCCTATGGCTCCTGGCCCTCCTCAACATGAAATGCCGGAAACGGTAAGACAGCCCACCCGGTCCCAATCAGCAGCCAACCCAATGCTAGCTGCTCCTATGCCCCAAAGGATCCTCTTCACTGGGGACCTGGAACGATCACAATTTGGCCTCTTACCAGGTACCGACCTGGATATGCCTCCCCCTCCTCACCAAGACGAAGAAGATTTGTAAATGAAGGCACAACCTGTGCCCCAACCAAGAGATACTACCCCAAATACGTCATGTTTAAATCTTTCCATTGTTTAGCATAATTGCCTCGGTAGCATTAATGTTTTTCATTCTCTGTTTAGTGGTTTTACCACCAAATCTAATTCCCCCCTCATCGTGGCCCTTCAGGATATCCCATTATGGAAAAGTTCCCCCCCTACTGCTAACGCCTACAAAGTGTTTTTTCCCCCTGCATCTAATTTGTATAAGCCTCGTGTGGCTATATATATAAGCCAATCCTTGTCAGATAGTGTCTCCTGTATTCCCTTGTTTTTTGACAGGGGGGACGTCATGGCGATAAACTTTTATTGCCCAGGAGGACTGTTCAATACGTTCCACAACATGTTCAGAATATACAATGCTTACTCCACAGCTGCTAACACCACTGGTTCCCGCACCCTGACCCCACCGGAACTCTTTCCCATCCTTGACTTCCCCTCACTCACCCTGGGAGATCTCAACATACACCACCACCTGGCGAACCCGTCGTGAGTAATATCCCACACAGACCTTTCAACTACGGCTCCGTTTTTTGATTTAGCCACAGACAACAAGTACACCCTTCTCAACACGCCCGGGATCTATACCAGGTTCCCATTTAATCCCCTACATAGGCCATCAGTGATCAACCTAGTCTTCGCCAACAGCGCACTGGCCCGTTCGTGGCCTCGTGGGACACATACATTCCCTTCACAGGCAGCGACCATGTCCCTATTTCTATAAATCTCACTGCACCTCTCCTCAAACCCGAACCCCCCAGGCCGAACTGGAAAAAAACCAACTGGAGCAAAGCCGGCCCGATAATAGAGGCCCTCAGCATCCCCTCGGCTCCCACATTCCCAACAGGGCCTTCCTTGGACACTTGGTTCGACGCAAGCCTGGACTCAGTCACTCACATTCTCACCTCACACACCCCACTAAAACGTCCATCACAATACTCCAAACCATGGTGGACTCCAACCTTATCCGATCTAAGAAGGATATACTGTTAGGCACATTGGATGCCCATGTACAGAATACTGGAATCCAGCGCACAGACCTCAAAAATACGGCCATCATACCCCTGCGGCCCCGACGTTGGAGCACTACGTTAGTTGCTACACCAGTGGTAGTTGCACTCGCACTCAAGAATGTCCCTCCAGGGACCACTCGCAATAACACCATATACGTCGCGGCCGTCCGACCGACCGGATGCTGTTCACAGGATATATGAGAAGAGAACCTAGCGAAAATTATGCAAGTGGTTCGGACCAAATCGGCCAACATCGCATAAAGTTATAGGCCTTCAAAGTTAAGAGAGCTGAGGGAAACAAAAGAGTGGACGTTTAGGCGAAATCTTCCCATGAGGAAATTAGACACTAGTACGCATAGTTGAGACCAACAGTCCCACTCAGAACCAGTCAGTAAGGGAGAGGCATTGCGCGCAATTAGCTATAGGTGCGATTGCAAGCAAGAGTCATCCCGAAACCTGATACGCATGCAGTCTAAGAACTCGTACGCATTGAATGGTCTGACGACCAAGGAGTTGGCCACTCCTTACATGGCTCAGTGAAGAAAGTTATAACGCTAGCACCTATTGGGCTAGAGAACTCTGCACACCTATCATTAAAGGGAATGACACACCCTCACGATTAGATGAATAGTGTATGTCTTCATAATGCTAAGCAAGTAGTCGAACAAGTTGTCAGGGTCAGAGAGTGTTCGCACTTTTTAGTTAGTAGTTATTAGTTAGCCCGCGAACACTCAGACGCGGAATATAAATATCGAAGTGCCTCCCTTGCTACAAGAAATCAAAAAGTACCAGAGAAGAGATCTTATCAATATAAAAAGTTATCGCGCTACAAATCTTTATCTTACTCGATTATCCTTTTTATTACATCAATTACTTCTCACGAGAGACAGTTACACACGAGCCTTCTTAGACAAATCTCCAAAGACACCTACCCAGGCTTAGTCCGATATTATAGTCCCACTATCGGCTACCACTAACATATACCATTACCTCGTTCATGCTTTCCGCAAAGGAGCTGTCTCTTAGCAGGACGCCAAAAGTGCACGGAATGCCTACTTCAAAGCAATCAAAGTGGCCAAGCATCGTCACTGGTCAGAAGTCCTAGCCAAAGTCAACTCGCAATCAGTATGGACAGCAAAAAAGTTCGCCTATGGGCGCGCTCCTGATCGCTTCCCCTCTTTCCTAAACGCCACGACTCCCGTGGAAATAAACTCAGCACTAATCTCTCATTTTGTTCCCTCACCCCCTTCACAGACACCGTTACCCCTACTGCCCCCCTTCAAAGATGTCCCCCTAGTCACCCAGGAGGAAATAGCAGAAGCCTTCCGAGTCGGCAAATCCTCGAACACGTCTGCTCCAGGGCCAGACGGCATTCCCTACGGAATCTGGAAAAAGGTTAACCAACTCAACAGATCCAACCTTCCAAACCTTCTAACCCCACTCCTCCTCCATGGGTACCACCCCTCCTCAATGAAAAACGCCAATGGCATAGTTTTTTCAAAGCCTGGCAAACCTGACTACAAATCCTCCTCATCATTCCGAATCATTGGGCTCCTTCAAACGGTATCAAAAATCCTAGAACGCATCTCTGCCACTCGACTCGCCCTCCACGCCAGGCACACTGGCCTCCTTCACCCCAATCAGTGCTGGTCTCTGGCGGGACTGGGCTGCTTTGACGCCATCACTACGCTGGCCCACGAGGTCAAGCTACTCCAAGCCGCTTCGCTAAAGGTGTCAACATTGTTCCTTGACATCAAGGGAGGCTTCGATAACGTGAACGCCAACCAGCTAGCCTCTATCCTACATAAGAAAAACACACACCCCTACATCATGGCATGGACCCGTTCCTTCCTCTCCAATCGAAAATGCAGACTGGTGTTTCAGGGGGCTCCAGGTACCTTTTCCCAGGTATTGGTTGGAACCCCGCAAGGATCTCCTATTTCTCCGCTTTTATTTGTTATTTATGTTTCAGCTTTACATTTGTCAATCCCGAAAGGGTTAATGATTTCCTATGTTGATGATTTCACAATTACTGTGGCCTCCACCTCTTGTAGAGACTAACGTTCAGAGACTTCAACATTATTTCAACACTGTCCAGAGGAAGGGAAGCCGCTTAGTGGTTTCATTTTCCGTGCCAAAAACAGAGCTACTCCACTGGCGGACCCCGAGAGATAGATCTCCAGTCTCTCAGGCCCCAATCACCATAAACAATGCACTATTCATGCCATCCGCAATAGTCCGATGGCTAGGTTACTGGCTTTCCCCAGCTCTGGACACTTCACATCACTTTCACCGAAGACTGACCTTGGCACAAGGTGCCTTCTCCCTAGTCAAAAGACTTAGCTCAGCTGGCAAGGGACTCCCCTCCTGGTGCAACCGCAAGTTGGCGGTTGGCCTCCTCCTCCCTATCCTCACCTTCGGAGGCGACTTCTTCGTGCCAAATGCGGCAATATTCAGGCGTATGAACAGTTTCTGGAATAAAGTCCTACGCTGGATCACTAACTGCTTTTACTCCACCCTTATTTCAATCCTCCTTCGTGAAGCTGCTCTCCCCTCGGTTACCACACTCCTCGCTCATAAGAGAAGAATGGCAGCCCTCAGGCTGGTCTGCTCATCACCTTGAATTAACCCAGCCACCGCAAGGTTGGATAGCACTATACCCACTGCAGACCCCTTCAGGACAAGTACCTCCCACCGCTCCCTCCTCCAGGGGATCAAAGGCGCAGCCCGTCCCGTAAAATGGTCTACCCCTCTAGGCAACACAACAAAACACCTCCCTCTGGATGCCTTATGTTATCTCATCAAACCAATTATTGACAGCATGACAACCCTGCCGCTCGCCTCTCCAGCTCTCCTCACTACCTCAGTTTCCAATCTGACACCTTCCGCCACGTACAACGAAACTAGAGCCTCCCTCAGACCTCTCATTCAGGAAGAATGGGACAATCACAATCCTGCCCCTGATTACTATCAATTTAAAGCGACCCTTCGTCCACACCCCTTTATGGGCCTGCCTAGGTTCTCCTCAGGCAGGATTCACCAAATGAGGGCCGGAAAGAGTTACCTCGCCGCTCACACCTCTTGGGACGACCCAGACGCCCCAACTATCTCTCCATACTGTGAAGCTGAAGATGAAACCTTCGAGCATGCCATCCTACACTGTGAAGCGAAGATCAACATTCGGATATCCCATCTCTCAGGGATTGACAACTTGAGCCCTAGCGCACCACTCCGGTCCTCTATGATGCTTATCCACAAGCTGGCGTCATATATTTCTTCCTCAGCCACTGGCTTCCCACCAAACATGCCAAGGGTCAGGGCTGCCACGCCCTCCCCAGTTTCGTCACCTTAAGGCGCTGGGCTGCTTATCACCCCTACTCTGCCATGGCAGATAGGACGTTTACCTACTCAACACCAGTACTTGCTGCCCCATGCCTCATGGGGTTCGGCAATGGTGCACCTCGATGCACCCTTCAGTCAAGAAACTAGCAAGATGTGTCGAAGGAGGTAGCAACCTGTGGACACACTATGCGAGTTTTAATTTTCTAATTGAATTTTTATTTGTTTTATTTTATTATGCAATGAGATAGGGAGATATATTTTTCTATACTGATTGGAGTTAGTCATCGTTGGCGATGCAAGGGAAGAAGTTTTTTCCGCATTAGGAGAGTTAGCTAGCATTATTTGAGTTTAGTTTGTTGTATTTTGTTTTGTTTGGAATTTTTGATTTTATGTTTGTTTGGAATTAAGGTTTTTGTATACCATAGCGCGAGCTTTATGCATGTGTTTTAGCCAGAAATAAAATGCGTATGATATAAAAAAAAAAAAAAAAAAGCAACAAGCACCAATGCTAGAGCAGTGCGAAAGGTGTTCCAAGAGAGAGAAAATGAAAAGCTTCTTTCTATACCTGAGTTGATTGTTGACTACAACTTCTTAATGAGAGGAGTTGATGTCTCTGATCAGCTCCGGGCCAGTTATACGACTCACAGAAAATGCTGGCGCAATTGGCTTGCTCTCTGGTTTTGGCTGCTTGATATTACCCTAGTTAACTCCTATTTCCTTTACGAGCATACTACTCAAGAAGGCAGAAACACCCTGAGTCAACTTGCTTTTCAACGAAGGCTGGTCGATGAATTGTTAAATACAGGCTGGAACGCACTTCACCCACAGTCAATCCCACAACTCCCGCATTACACCTCAAAAATAACACTAAGCACAAAACTTCCCCCATTCTCTCTCTACAACCCCCTTCTACAACCTCATCCGAGGCAAGTTCAATACACAAATCGGCGTCAATGTTGGCTATGTAGATACAAGAAGGCAACCGCTGGCCAAACTTGTGGCAGAGGAAAAGGTACTCCAGGTGCAAGCGAAGGGAACCTTCATGGAAAAGTGGCAAGAAAAATCTATGACCTTGATGTTATTAAGACAGCTGTATGGTGTACTACCTGTCACTTGCCTCTTTGTGCTAATCGTGGATGCTTTAAGGAGTGTTAGGCACATTGGAAGCCCATGTATGAAATACTGGAATCCAGCGCACAGACCTCAAAAATACGGCCATCATACCCGTGCGGTCCCAACATTGGCTAAACGGTATAATCACTGGTGTGATATCCGAAGGTCACGTGTTCAACCCACACTGCCGTTATAGTTATTATTACTATGTCATGATTGCAAATCAACCTCTGTATCTTTATACGAGGGATGCGACCGAGAGGTTTTCGCTGATTTCTAGATAAGAGTTGGCGCTCTATCAGTACGAAGTCTCACAGCGAAGTTTAATCGGTTGGTTAGGAAGTTATGGCACTCCGAAGATAGACCAACCAACATATGTACTTAGCTTCGTAAGAAGTAAGCATATGATTACCAGGCATGAGAAATCTTGATCAGAACATGACTGGAAGGAACGACTGGTATGATAGCAAGCCAGGCTGCATACACAGACTAAGTTCAAACAGCGCAGAGATCGAATGCAAGTAATTGGAAGGACAATTAACTTAGCAAAGGATTTAGCTGAAGTGGTGTGCGAGTCTTCAGGGTCAAAAGATGTTCTCACATTCATAAATCAAGACGAAGTCAGGAAGGTACTTCGCTAGTATAGGAGTAAGAAGTACTCTCGGAAATACTATAAGTAGAAATGGTCTCGCCGGATAGTTAGAAGTAGTATGAAGCACCGGAGAAGAGATCTTATCAATATAAAAAGTTATCACGCTATAAATCTTTACCTTACTCGATCATCTTTTTATAACAAATTACTTCTCACGAGAGATAGTTACCCACGAGCCTTCTTAGACAAAATCTCCGAAGATACCCACTCAGGCTTAGTTCGATATTATAGTCCCACTATCAGCTACCCCTAACAAGGAGTTTCATCGTTTATGATTGTATATTATCGGTTTTTCTTCATTAACCTTTTTTTTTTTTTTTTGATATTCATGATTCAGCGCTAATCTCAATACAGTAAATATCAAGACTCCAGTTGCACTATATTTAGAGTGTCCCGATTATGCATGTCTCACCAGGCCATGGGATATGAGAAAGTAATTCTTGTAAGGAGGAATTTATGTAAATTTTCTGTATCACTTTAAGATATTTTATTATAGAAATAGGCTAGCTAATTACCCTTGCTTAGGCACCTTTTGGTGGGCCCGGGGTTTTGGAAAGTGGGACAATACTTTTGAGAGGTCATTGTACACTCACTTCCGCAAAGTTCTCGTAACGCCGCAGGTATATGTGGTGGTGTCTTGGCAGCAACGATGTACTCTGTCTCCTGATTTTAGGCAGCGATTACAGTAAAACTCAACAACGATCACAATCACTTAGGGAAGATTCCTATATGAGAAGGAGGAGAATATTCAGTAAAGGGATAGACTACTAGAAGTCATAGATCTACTTTGAATCTACTACTTTAAATGATGTCCAGTGCTATCTACCACTTTATATGACTTCCGTTGCTATCTACTACAGCTACAATGCGGTTTAGCATTTGGTCAACCAATTTATCAATTGTGCTTTGTGGTATAGCTTCCCATTCCTCCGCCATTGCATCCCATAATTCATTCTCAGTATGAGGCCGAGTCAGCTCATTTTCGGAAAATCGCTTTCTGAGTCGCTGTTTGAAAATATGCCAGACATTTTCAATGGGATTAAGGTCCGGAGAATTGGCAGGAAACTGAAGCTTCCGGACACAATAGATAGAGGAAATTGTCTTGTTTAGGCCACTTTTATGGTATGGGGCATTCTCTTCCACTACTCTGAGCTGGCTGATTGGGTGATCAAGTGAGAGTAGAAAGGGTATGAAGTGGTCGTCGTAGATTTCATTCGCATACTGAGAGCCATCAAGTCCAAGCCTATCCCGTTTAGTCTTTCTTTCAGAGGATTGACGCTTTCGGACTTGAATAAGTGGGGTTCGCCGGCCGTACGTAACTGCTGCCCAGCAGTTTACACTAATTCTTCCCGACCAGAAGGTACGTGCTAGATTTCTCTCCAGCAGTTCTTCCCCTGGCCGAATGCGAACCTTACGACCTGGCTGATATGTGGAATACTCCACACGAGCCTCATCTAACCATACTGATCTCCTCCAACACTCGCTCGACCAGTGGAGCCTTCTGTGACACCAGAATTTCTGTCAAACCTTTTGCATAACATCGAGAAGAGGCTTTTTGCGTGGTATTTGGAGCTTGAATCCAAGCTGTTTTAGGACTTTGTCGACAGTTGTGTGACCAATATTGAGGTCAGTTAGGGTATCTGTAATTTGCTGTAGGGAAGCTCTTGGATTGGATTCAACAGTATCGGCTACTCTTTGCTGAACCTCTGTGGTAATCTTGATAGGGCGGCCCAGGCGTGGAGCATCTGTGACATGACCCCGCTTTCGGTAGCGCTAAACCACCCCCGCAACTGTTGAGATTGGAGTAGTTTTTATCTTCGCCCTCTCTCTATATCCCATTCCTAAGTCTTATAGCAAGGCAATATCGTGGTTTTTATCGTAGCGTGCTTTAGCGGACTCTGACTTTTTTGGGACGATGTGGAGGAGCCATGATTGTCGATGAGTTTTACAATAATCACTGCCTAAAATCAAGAGATATGGTACATTGTTGGTGCCTAGCCACCACCACATATACCTGCGGCATTACGAGAACTTTGCGGAAGCGAGTGTATGATACACCTTTTAGGTGTCCGGCACTAACGCCCCCGGAGGGGGAGTGCCAAGTACTGCTGGGCAGAATCAGGCAGTAGATCGGGTTACTAGACCTGATGTGGAAAATGATCAATGGAAAGTATGCCCTTCATGACATTTCTAACCACCTTGAAGAATATAATTGGTTAGCCACTACTTGGCACTCTTGCCCCCTCCAGGCTCCTCCCCCCTCCGGGGACGTTATTATACTTGCAAAATTACAGCTCTTGCGCGCCCTAACCCCTCTAGTATCACAAAACAAAAAACTGGTGAAACCGCCCATCCACCCCAGACAACCGCCATAATCAAGATATCAATGGTTCGGAAAATGCATAAGTAGTCAATTCTAACCAACAAAAATGCTCGCAGACTCCGTTCTGGAGATCCTAGTCTAGTTTCCATGCAATAATAATAATAATAATAAACAAAAACTGTGACGAGGAAAACAATAAATACTAGCAACTTAGATGAACAAAATGGAAAAATGAATGATAAACTTACCAGCTGGAAAAAGTATAAAAAAAGAGGGAAAAAAAGAAAAGAAAAGAAAAGAAAAAAGAGAAGAAAAAAGAAAAGAAAAAAGAAAAGAAAAAAAGAATAAAGAAAGAAAAAGAAAAAAAAGTTCCAGACTCTCCTTTCCTTCGGCCCAACTATCCCAAAAAGAAAAAGAGAGCGAAAAAGCAAGAGTCCCCATCAATCATTAAGCCCCTCTCGCCCGTTTGCATTATGCTTGCATTACACTCGTAACAAGGCCAAACATAGGATAAACCGCTAACAAGTCAAAGCTAGAAAGTAAAGATAAAGGCAAGAAACACCAAAGTGTGACCGGAGTCTAAAGCCTGATACTCACTCATTACCATAGAGTCCATAATCTAGCGCCTGCACTACACCCCCACCAACACCCCACTGCTCCATCTCAATGAAAACCGCCTTCATCCATCTCAAGTACCTCCACTCAAGGCTTTCCAGTCCCTCCGTCTCCTCATTCCTAACCTCCCACTGGGCCAACAATCCCAGCAACTCATATCTAAATGCCTCGATAGGCTTGACAACTATGTCTTGCGCAAAGACCTGATTCGGGCTACCGTCCAGACCGTATTGGTGCCAGAGATACATCTCCTCTTGCGGAGAGGGTTGGTTTTCCACGCGGACAATGATCTCCCAGACCACCATCAACGCCTTAAATATTAGGACCGTGACAATGGGGAACTCGGTGTTGCGGGCATTCTCATCGTAAGCTGATTGCGGGGCGAGGAGAACACGGAGGAGGGAGAGGAGATGTGAAAGGACATGGGATTGGTCGAGAACGAGCATAAAGTGCTGGAGGGTTGCGGGACTGTTTGCTGCTACGCGGGCCTTTGCGCCGTGGACTGTGGACGCGAGGGCTGTGTAGAGGTCCATTGGAACGTCCTTTTTGTGAAGGACCATGCGGTCTGGGATCACAAGTTGAATGAGAGCAAGGTGCATGAGAATATAGAATGCCTTCTCACAACCTTGAAGAGCAGAGGCCAGAAGAGTGGGGCTGGTAGAGGCATAGGTAGTTACCGGAGGGAAAACCGGGATGTGCTCCGTGTATGGGGTGAAAAGATTGCCGATGCCGGATATTAATCCCAGGGTCGTCAGGCCCATTCGCAACTTCTCAAGACCCTCCTGGCTCTCCGGAGCAAAGACGTCGACACCCTCCCATATGGCGCCTTCTTCTGGGGCTAATATCCCAGTCTCGTATTGGGCGTCTATGTCATCGGCAACCTTGCGAGTCAAGTCTAGAATTTCCATTTGGATCGCCGTCGCTAGAATCAATGCAGAAAAGTTGCTTCCAAGACCGCCAGCGTCCAAGAGCTCATGATGTCCATTGCCATTGAGTAGAATACGAAGGGTCTTGAGGAACAGGGGAGGGGGGACCATCCTAGAACCGTGGAGGCGCATGGTGTAATACTTCTGATGCCATACTTGAGCAGTTGGGGCCTCAAATAGTTGAGCGTCACAGGGCAAAGGGAGATTCCTAAGCTCAGTGTAGCGGAGTAGTCGAGGGGTTTCAAATGTAAAGGATGCATAACAGTCCACAAGGTAAATTGTGAAAGCCACCCTAAAAACGTCAATATCAACATTTGAAAGACTTCCGGTGAAATACTATACCTCTTCCTGGACTCTCTATCAACGAATGTCTTCCACTGCTGATCAGCCGGAAGCTCCTGGGGGATGTGTCCAGGGGCAGGATTAAAGTACTCATAGTCCCTCGCAATCTACTAATCCAGTCAGCTTCGTAATTTATCGAGTGATACACAATGACCCATACCTCAACAGCTCTAGCAAGCAGAACCCGACCCTTCTTATGCTTCTCTTTCTCCTCTGAGAACAGCCCATAAAAGGCAAACAATAGCAGACCCTGTAACACGCAGAGCGTGGCCTCTCGCTGACTTCTATCGGCATACTTCACGGATTGTCTATCTCCATCCCCAGCACTGGATGAAGGAGGATGAGGATACGCCATTGCTTGAGAACTCTCCGTTTTCACCAACGGGGGAGGGCTCATGCTAGCGGGAGGCTCCTGGTCACCTCCATCATCAGGTCCCCTTTCAATCCACCTCTCCATCACTCTTCACACCAATCAGCATGTTACGAAAATACCACATAGGAGTGCATACCGAAGCCCAGCCTCCCACAATTGCTCCCTAAGCGTCTGATTCGTCGGATCGTAGCGCCCACCAAGCGCACATACACTTCTCAGAAAACTCGCGAGAACGGTTGTGGGTTGAAAAGTGGGTTTATGCAGCAGTGGGAGAAACGGGTGAAAAGCCGTGGGGGCAAAGTAGTAATCCGCGTAATGGGAAATGACCTCTGGAGGTAAGCTGCAAAAATCAGTATGGCACTGAATAAGCTCAAGGATGCTATGCGGTACTACAAAGGGAGTTTCCCAGGAGTATAGTAAATCCTCAGTCCATCTACAGGCTTTTTAGGCAACTAAAACATATTAGCGGTGCGAGCAGAGCAGAATGGGAAGAGGGAGAGGAAGTACATCATCGGCGATGGGGAAGCGCCTCCAGAATTGAGACGCCAATTTCTCTATATCATCGCGGGGCTCGTCTTCTGGGTCATTCTGACTCGTAGAATGATGCTTCTTCTGGTGTTTGGCGAGGTTGTCACTGACCAATGTAAGCAGCTAGTATTACCACGACAACCCCCAGGCGATATAGCACCGATAGCAAGCTTGCACGCAACAGGAGATTTCCGGTACAGCCGTTCGTTTACTGTGGAGATCTAGCTTCACCATGGAGAGCTCAAATCCTCGTTCCGGTAGGTAGTCCCATGCCCGGATCCCAGTAAACAAACAAGCAGCACGGGAGTATCCAGGAACGCACAAGCAGCAAAAGGCCCAAATCGCCGGAGCGCGAAGTTGCAATAATTCGGGAAGCCATACGGTCTCGTGAATACCAATTTACACCCCGGAAACGTACAGTTCAGGACTTTCTTCGTGGAGTGTTCTACGGGCAAACATCATTAGTGGTCCTTCATTTATCCCCCACGCAGCGGGAAAGGAAGGTGGCTCACTATTAAGTTTATGTCTATTGTTATTGTACTGTAGATCAAAGCCTAATTAGTTGCCGGGTCTATGAGAGGGATAACGGGAAAAAGAGAAGGTTGTTTTTTTCTCAGGTTCGGGTAAGCTGGACAGTTTCCCGAAAATCGGAGCTTTGACTCACTCTCGTAGATGACCTCTCATTGCACGTCTCGCACTCATAAGGCTTCGTCCTCCGCCATTCACGTTCATCTTCCTCCGTCCAGTTTCCCCTCGCCCTCTCCTCGAGTACATCCTTGAGTTGGATATCTATCCAGCGCCTCAGCCGCAGAGCCTGAGAAACTGCGCCGGTGCCAGAACCCCTTGATCCCGAAGCCACCGAGGGACTCTTCCGACTATTCTTCCTCGCCATGAATGGCGGAAGGGAGATAGTCTAGTCTGGAAGCTGTGATTACGAGGGAATAAAGTGGGAGAGCGAGTGAAAGAAAGAGGAAAATAGGGATATTTTTTGAATTTGAATCTGGGTTTGGGTGTGGAGTTTATTCGGTTTGGGGTTGTTTAGATAGGTTGCGTGTTATCGTTGCCAGGGGGGTCAATAGCTTCTTTAACACCGGGGCTCTTGCCACGATTTACCATAATACATATGATACCTATCTGCTGTTAGGCATAGTAGAATGAGCGCTCTAGACTACGAGCCCCAATTCGAAAGAGCTCGTCCGACAACGAAAAACGGCGACGACATCATGCATCGATGGTTTCTTCCATTTTTTCTTTCCTTTTTCTTTTCTTTTTCTTTTTCTCACTCTTTTTTTTTTAGATTTTAATGTCAACCCTGATCTCGAGACTTCCCGGGTTCTGGACGCTTGTGAGGGGGAGAGGCTGTTCGTTATCACGGT
>QOVD01002009.1:0-11831 GCA_003521225.1 Tuber microsphaerosporum
CTCCCTCCTCTCCAGGGTAGCTCAACTCAACTTATAGCGTGGTAAGGGTAAGGGTATGGCGATATTATACGGCACGAGGTAACCACCTCAATCGCTAGCTGTCTCGTTTGTTGGCAAACTAGAGAAAAGAAAAGTAAAGAGGCCCTATTTTTTTTTCCTCTCCACAGGGAAAGAAATAACCACACCCCCACTCGATTGCTCAGATTCGAAACCACACTGGAAGGGCCTCTTTTCTTTTCTCGTCTGCGGTGTTTCGTTTGGCTACAGGTATTTTCTTCTCTTTTTCTCTGTCTCACTCAAGATAATGGCCTAACCGCCACAGGTACAGTACAGTACAGTACAGTACAGTACAGCCTAGGGCTCCCGCTGTGAGGTGTTGTGATGTGCTCAGGAAGAAACTGCCTCTTACTGCAGCTTTCAAAAGTTCTAGACCTGCAGGGCCGAAAGGAAGGGAGGGGGGGATCAAAAAGTGGGGCTGAAAAAGGGGAAAATCGGGAAGAAAGGAAGGAAGAAGGAAGGAAGGAATGAAAGAAGGAGGGAGAGATACGGGGGTGAGAAAGAAAGGATAGAAAAAAAAAAAAAAAGTCAAAACTCACATAAATGCTGTGCCCGCATAGCATCAGGATCAAGATCAATAACGAATGATCCGCGCCTACTGTAGCTGGGATTAGATATTTAGCTACCTCTCGCATTGCCGCTATACCAGCCTTGCAGATCTTGGTGCTAGCTCAAGTCTCATTTTTTTTTTCTAATTCATAAGGCTGAGGAAGGAAGGAAGGGAGAGTGTGAGAGAATGAAGGAAAAATGATATTTTCGCTTCCCCTACTCGCCTCATTTTCCTACTTGATTTGCGCTGCACCGGGCTCGAATCATGATTGCAGTTGCAGTACGGCAAGAGGTTCTACAAACGGGCAAGGAATTCGAATACTATGATTACGGCAGCAGAAACTGGTGTGCCGTAAGGAAATATCTCATGCCTTTCCTTTCCTTCCCTTCCCTTTCCTTGTTTTTTTTTCCCCCTTCACATTTTTCCTTCCTTTCATTCCTTTTGCTTCTAGATCCTCTTTTATTTGAGGTATGTTGCCGATACTAAAATATAGTGCTTGCCGGTCACGGGCAAAAGCTTTTTAGGCTTCAAGGAATAAGCTTCCCGGACGAAACGAAATGAGACACATAAATCGTGAGTTTGCAGAAAGGAAGACATCATACAGCTAGAGGAATGCCTCGTGTTCACAACGTAGTTCACTTTTTTCTTTCCTTTTTCCTTTTTCCTTCTTCGCTTTGTTCGCTATCTTATTCTCTTTCCACTCCTGCCCAATTCTTATTGTATAATTCTGCACACAGGATGATCACTAACTTTGTTTCTACGGGATACTCGCCGCCTTGTTTGTTCGCTGGTACGGTAGTCCTGCCGGAAGACTTGGTGACTATTTGAAACAGCACTGATGAAGGATGAGAATGATGAAAAAGTGAACAAGTGAAAAAAAGTAGTAGAAAAATAAAAAAATACAACGCCTGATTAGAAACGCCTCTTCCCGAGAAAACAAAAAGGAAAGTGAAGCTGCAGCGGCGCCTAACAAGAAGTTTCATCCGAAAGGGAAAAAAATCATGAAATAGTCATCATTTTTGTTTTTGCGCGAGTGCCTTATACATCCCAGAAAACCTCCAATCTCAATACTGCGTCCGGGAAGAAGATATCCAACACCATCTCCTCAAGGCTCTTAGCTACCTCCCTGACTCTCATCTTATCACCCCGCGCACCCCCTTCCCTTGGCCTCAATTCCGTCCGCAACCTGCAGCCTACTCGCTGCTTGATCTCTCCTGGCCCCTTCCTATCGCTCAGTTTTCCGGTGAATAGCTTCTCCCCAAGTGGCGGCTGTCCCGGTTGTGGGGTCTGGCTCGCTAGGTATAGAGTGTACTCAGTTTCAATGCCACCAGATTTATTACGGGTGCTTTTGCGGGTTCCGTTGATGTTTAGGAATGAAGAACTATCCTTCGGTGGCGATGGTGTTGGAAGCTTTGATGGAGATGAGGGTGAGGTCATTCTTCTGCTGCCAGTCCTTTGCATACCGCCCAACCCTTGGGGTCTCGGGTGTCCGCTACTTTCTGTGTTATTTGCAGATCTTACCGCCACTGCCTTCAGGCCTCTGTTTTCGCCTTCCACGTATCGCCTTCTGATGAATGATGGCTCCAACTCCTTCTTCTCCGCACTAGGCTTGAATTTCATAAGTTTTGAGGGAGGCTTCGGGCTACTTTGAACACTATCTTCGATGATGGTGCTTTCGGCACCGCTTCCTCTTCGTGATCCACTAAGTGATTCGCCCTCCTCGTTGCGTGCTGCGACGTGGACTTCCATGGAATCTCCTCTGTTATTCTCCGGGGCTTCGGGTACGCTTAACGTTTCTAGTGCTGTGAAAGGGAGTTTGGTGTCAGAAGGTGGCTTGACTTCGCTCTTCTTTCGGATAACTTGTGCTAAAATAGATTCGTTGGGGGTAGCCCCGGAGTGTAGCGCAGCCGCTGGAAAAGTAGAAGCATGTGTTCTTGGTGACTGAGCAAGCGCAACACCCCCGGCGGAGGTTTGCCCGCTGTCAGAAGATCCTCTATCATCTGGTGCGGCCCCAGCGGCTGCTGTGCGAGACTTGGAAGCTTCGAGGGCAATTGCAGAAGTGAGCATCTCAGTACGAGCTTCCGAGACAGGTGTTCTTCGCGAAGATCTTAGCGACGGCGACTTGGAAAGCCTCGGGGTGGAAGCTGCCATTGAGACTGCCATTGCCGCGGTTTGCGGAGGGGTTTGCTTTCGGACAAGTCTGAGCGAGGAAACTGGAGAGGAATACTCCGTAGAGGGTGGTGGTGGCGAGAGCCTTGTTGAAGCCTTGGAAGATGGTCTGGGAATGTGCGTTTGTGTCGGGGGGCTTGTAGCTCGCCTTCGGAGCGAGCCCACGCGGGTTGGAGGATTAGCTGGTGTTGATGGGCGAGAGGTCATGGCAGCAAACGACTTAGGTGAGGTTGACGGCGCAATTGTTGAGGCTGAGAGGCTGGTTGCCGTCACGGTTTCCGTCCGAGCTGGCCACGGAATTGATGAAGTAGCCTTGCAGGAGGAAGGAGGTGTAGGTGGGAATTCACATGTGGGACGGGAAAAGTTGGCCATAGGTTTGATACGGATTGGCTCGGACTTGGGGAAATAGGATCCCGAAGACGGGGTGGGGCTGTCCGCAGGAGTGGGAGGAAGGCCAACTTCTCTAGTCCGAGCACGGGTAGGCCAAGGCTTTGATAGGGATCCAGTAGAGGAGGGTGGCGACGGTAATGGCGCAGGGCCAGATGTAGACCGGGGAGCTGGCGGAGGTGTTGTTGGCTTTGCGAGTGGTGTTTGCTTTTTCATGGGATTCGGGGGAGGGATTGGAGTCGGAGAAGGGGATTCAGCCGAGTTCACAAGAGGTGAATGTTTCTGAATTGGTAGGACCAATAGGTCGAAGGGGTCTTCTGAACCTTCACTTGTTTCTGCCCCTGGTGAGTTTGGCATCGGTGGGGTAAGCCCACTTTCGAATACTTGGTCCTTTGTTTGTGTAGGTTTTGTGTTTGTTATAGCAATTACAGGTGTTGGCTCTCGTTCTGGAGTGAATACTTCGGGTTCGGAAAGAGTTAAGGGAAACCCCGTCTCGACGGCTGGAGGTGGGGTTGGAGGTGGCGGGGCATGCTTCCGTGTCCTTGGGGAAGATGCAGAAACGGGAACTGGAAGAATTGTAACGGTTGGTGCAGTAGTGACCTTTGAAATTTCCGGAGCTTGATTCGAAGGTTTTACAGGTGTGGTCGGGATATCAAGTGCTGGTGTTTGCCTTCTAGGTAGCTTTGAAAGTGCCATCGGAATCAGACCCGGTGACTGTACCCGCGAGCTTGGGGTGGATAAAAGGCCTAGCGAAGGAAGGTTTCCAAAAAATGTCGGCGAAAGTGGGCTCAAAGGGATATTGGTAGGTGTAGTTGCCCCGGAGGATAGATTGTAGGACGATGCCATGCGAGGCAACGCCGGTATCGACGCACGTAGTGTGGACACCATACGGGAAACCGGTGCAGGCGACAGCAAGGGACCGCTAGGAGCCTCGAATCCAAGCACCTGCGAGGTAAGCGGGAAGTTTGAAGTGAAGTGATTGTTAAATTTAGTCTCTTTGCTGCTATTCTCCCAGAGTATTGTCTTGCACGAGTCTTCCAGGATTCTGGACATTTTGTCGACGACAAACGTGTACATAACCGCATTCTCGGGACTGGAGCACTTCATTGTGGGAACAGTCCAACTGTTGTAAAGGGTGGGCTGGTAGTGACTCTGAGACTTCGTAGCCACATCAAACTTCCCTTCTAATTGAATAAAAAGTGTGCAGAGATAGCACGATTTTTTGCTGCATCCGATAAAGGTCGGACGCCCGATATGTGGATTCTCTTCGTAGAACTTCACCAGTTGGATTTCGGCATGTACCGTGAGCTTCTCTTGGCAAAGCTCTTGATATCGAATCGCAAGCTTTCCGCCCTTTAGGTCGGTAACTGATTGAAGGCGTTTGAGGCATTGTTGCTCGCTATTTGCGGTCAGTTCTTGGGCGACATCGCCGACGTAGATCCCGTGAAATCCCATGGATGCTGCAGCTTCCGAGGCAAGTTGGGGGACTGCTTCAACCTCGAGGTTGGTAAACATCTCGGGGTACTTCTTGGCTCCCGTCACCAGAGCCACGCTGGCAGACTTGTATCTTCCCAGCTTCTCGATCATTTGTGTAAGAGGTCTTCGGCTGTGAACCGATTTCAAGAAGGCTCGGAAATTTCTGGACACACGAAATCGATAGCAAGTGTCTAGTAATCTCTCCAAGTCTTTTCCGGTTTTCTCTCTATCCAGAGTAACAACTCTTGTACACAAGTCGTAGATTTTCTGGAGCACTAGTCTTGCCTCTTCGTCGACGAGTGATTCGGTAACGTTTGCATCTTTCGTGCCCAACGATTCCTCGAAAAGTTCGGATAGTGGTCTGCTAGTCTTGGAAAACCTCTCTTCCAGGTCCGCATGGATCCTCGGCCGTTCAAGTTCGAGGACTCTCCGCCAAGTCTCTGCCTTAACATCGGCTTCGGGTGATTCTGTGGTAGAAAGGTGAGCAAGAAGCTTCCAATATTTTGCTAAGTTCAAGCAGTGCTCTTACCACCCCTCGCAAGCTTGCTCACTTCACTGCAAACACCTCGAAGTCCATCCAATATCCATTGAGAGACCCCCTCTTTCATCGCAACCCTAAACCTGAGCGTGCTGCCGACATCAATAACATATTCCTCCTCTATACAGCACGCAGTATCACCAGCTCCTGCCGCAACCAAGAAAGCAAAATGCTCTGTCAAATCCCGTTCGACCTTTGGTGGTAGCATGCTCCGGTATCCACCTCTCTTCTCTCTCGAATCGGCATTCTGATCGACCGGTTGGACTATCTGTCTCGGGGGTGTTGGATTAAGCAAGCATTGCAACGCAACGAGTTGAACAAAGTTCTTCCGGCTCCTCTCCGGCCACACAAATGTATTTGGGTCGACAATTTCAAGAGGCTCTGCCCTCGTATTCCGTCTTGGCCTTCGTCGTACCGAATTTGCTCTCACCGAATTTCCCCGTACCGTCGACATCTTCCGCGTGATTAGGTGTGATCTGAAATAAGAGTACTAAAAAGGGCTTTTGCACAAAAAAACTATACTCCCCGGCTGAACGCGGAGGTGAACAATAAAAAAAAATAGGCCAAAAAAGAATTGAATAGTGCCACAACGGAACAATTGGGAAAACAGGCACCGCCCGGTAATCAAGATGATGTTGTTAGGAAATAATAATGAATTTTCACCCTGTCGCCCACGTCGAACAAAAACCCAACAGCCAGCTCAGGGGCTTTCCCCCCATTCTCTCGTGGCGAGTATATATATATACTAGGCCTCAAGTACGTTTCATGACGACTGAGAGACAAACGAGGAATAGCTTGGTAGCATTCTGAGGCATACAGCAGAAGGAGGCAGACGGTAGGCAGTCCATCACCGATCAAAGGTAACCCCACCCCAATAACTTCTTCCACGTCAGTCGAGCCCACCTCCTCAGCCTGCGTTCTCACCTGTTAGCGGAAGCGGCAGTAGGAGGAATAGCACTCATAGGAGGAAAAATAAAGGCTCAAGAAGGAGTAAGAGAATCGGATTTTCACCACTAAGGATCTAGGCCATTTGACAACATGGCAGAACTGTGGGTGGAATAAGGCACGGTAGCGTTGCTCTCGTACCAGCACTGTACTGGTACCCACAGCGAAGCTCTCCTTAGGACCGATGGTGGTTGAGCATGGAAAGCGGGCGTGCATGCAGTTGAAAACGTACAAGTATCTGAACCTATGCGAGCTCCCGGATTGGCAAATCACCTGCAGGCTCGCCTATGGATAACTTTAGACCACCAAGAAGGAGAGACCACGCAAGTCACCGACGGTAGAGAGCTGTAGGCGGAAAAATTTCCCTTTATAACAGTCTTGTCAAATACGGTATGGCACTCGCGCCGGTTTCCTATCTGTATGAAGAGCTCTCTGGTCGAGCAATGGAAAACCACTCTTTCCTCCTCCTTTTCACCTCTGGTTCCGACCGTTCTCCCGTTCTCCCTCTCTCGTTTTTTTTCCCCCTTTGACTGATCCATCGCCCATGAGACGGTGAGCCGCAGAATCGGTTAAGCGAGAAGCGTGGGCGGCAAACACGAATCGTATAGTCTCTTCCTGGCACTCGCACAAGGTAAGGGAGAGTGGGGTTGTGAGTTTTCGAGCAAACCAGCAAGTGCCCAAGAGCGTTGGCAAGCAACATAGGAGTTGTGAATGTTAACTGCTGTAAGTTAAATCAAGTTATGGCTAGTTGGCCCAATAGGTTTATGGAAGCCTCGGGTTGGTCCATACTCATGTAAGGAAGGTAAACTTCGGATGAACTAAAATTGATACAGGTCTGTTCTTTTTTCCTTCTTTCCCCCATGACCACGAATAGCCAATTATGCTTGAGCAGCATGCGGGTTCCTCGTCGAATCCGCTCCTCGAAACCTCTTCAGCCAATGTTAAGAATACGATAACCAGTTGATCAACCGGCCACCAGACTAGCTTCATTTCTGCTGATTTTATTGTGACATCCTCGCCCATTTTCTTCATCCTGACGTAATTCAGATTCAGCTGGCAAGGGATTGATCAATCCCTTTACCAATTTGCTATTCCACCACATCAATTGAAACAGTTATCAAACGTTGGGCTCGAAGTGCTGTGGGAATGACAGCTAACAGCGTTCTGGTCCGGATCAGTACAAGATGCCAAGAGATTAGATTCTAGTAATGATAACTTAAAGCTGGCTCCCGGTTCCTTCCAGTAGGGCTGTCGCATAGAATTACCCCCAGGTCCAAATTGTACCTCTGGAGGAAAATACCCCGATCTGGCCAAGCAGATCTACATACGCTAGTACCGGGATAACCTTGATACAGAATTTCTCATGCCGTCAGGATCGAATGCGTGTAATTGGCCTTGCCAGCGTGCTAGTGCCCGGGGAACTGTGCAGGACAAGCTAGGATTTTAAGTGTAATCTACAAAGCCTTTATGCCACGCATTTCGGAAGGACTGCCCCGGGGGGTGTATGTATTTGTACAGTACAGTATTGTACCGTACGGTACATTTGAACAGTTACGAGCGGTGTTTGGTGATTTTAGCGCTTTTGCCATTTTGAGCAGATGGTCGGTGAGTAGATACTGTAATAAATAGCACGACAGTTGAAATCACTATCATATTGGGAAATACTAACCCTGAGCAATTCCGGTTATCATGGCCCCCCGAAATGTGAGGCTGCACAGCACCAAAATGTGCTTCGGTATCGTACCATACAATACAATTCACTGTATTCGAAAGATATTCTACACCAACCGGGAGTTCGAATCTACGCTGATATTCGCATCGCCGCCCTGCGATATCAGCGGAACGTCTGGGGAGCTACAGCCTGCAGACATAGAAGTGCTCTAGCAATCGGGTACGGTACTGCGAACTAGAGAGTACTATGCAGCTTGCATGGAAATTACGTGCCTAGTCATAGGTTAGTGAGACCCCTTGCCAAAATGGTTATAAGTGCCCCCCGCTTCCCCAAGTCGGGATGGGGAATAATCAAGGAACTTTTTATTACACTAGACCAGTCTGGCTAATTGGATTCGAATCAGGTCATTTCTTTTCATTCTAGGGTATTGCTAATGCGATATTACCTGAGCTCAGCAGACGTTAGCGGCGAAAAAGAACTTCGGTCAAGTATTAAAGTCTACACCAGTTTCTTCATCAAATACCAATAATGAGCTAGGCCCTGCCCCCACAACTTCAGCTTCAGAGCTCTCGCTAAGGCGATTGCTCATGTAGAAACTCTTGTTTGACCGAAAATCAGAAACTAGAGGCATCATCTTTTTATACGGCATATTTCTACTCTATTGGCCTTTCCGACTCGAGCTAGAATCTCTATCATAGGGAAATCCTCTCCAATGTGGGCATCCAGGGTCAGGGCCCTTCCTGCATTAGGATGTTTGAAAAAGTCTACGCAGGTCAAATTTTGAGCTAATAGAAAGGGCTGGCAGAGATAAGGCATGGACCGGGTGTGAAGGGTAAGTCTGTAGAACTCCTCTGGTTGGCTCCAAGGGCTTCTGACCCACTTAGCGAACTGTGTTTGCTCTAGCCACTCCGCCAAGAGTTCTACAGGCTTTTTTCCTTCACCAAAATTTAGCGTAATTGGGCTATTCATCTGCATAATTCGCGTTACACTCACCAAATTTCGACCAACCATACCAGTTTTCTACAGACTTGAGCTCACACCCTAGGACACAATGAGGTATCATATCATACCCCACAATTTCTGGCCCCGCAATCTGTGATTTAGATTGCCATTATAAAGAGCTATTGCTAGAATATCAAAAAGCGCTTTGTTGTTTACCTGATGTTCTCAGCCTTGGCGGAATGCCCTAATAGGAGATATTAGTTGTGATGGGTTGGACGGTAGATGCTGGCGGAGATTGAATCGTGACATTTCTAGAAAAATTATTGTTCTCGAACCATCAGTGGTCCTGCATTAATCGGACTGTTAATATTCTCATACTCAGATTACCTCTGCAGGCGGGTTCCATGTAGCTATAGAGATGGCAGCATAATAAGATAAGACTTAATTCCGGGAGCTAGCATTCGAATGGTGTCAATTAATAAGATGCAGATATCTTATCAAGAATGTCTCCGAGCACAGAGACCATGCAGAGAAAGTTAATCACTGCATTGTGGGGGATACCTACACTTTCATTCCAACACGAAAAAGAAGTGCAGGAGCCTCCGCATGCGAACCGTAGCACGAGTATGGTAAAGACCAAAGTGCATAATCCAGAATTGCAACCTTCTTTTCACCCCCCCTCCCCCACTGCAGCCACTCCAGTCCCTTCTCATCCACTCCACATGCCACGCATAACCACAGGAAAAAAAGCTCCTGACAGGTCAGTTGCCATACCATGCCCACAAAAAAAAAAAACTTCCGTGATCGAATCATCAACCTAAGTTACTCCAATGCGCTTAAGCGTCGGCAGGAGCCTAGCGTGCGGGCGAGTTTAGTCCCCTTCTCTTCCAACTGGAGGGATTCACGGTTTTCATTCGTATCTATAATAACTACTGGGGCGACCGCCAAACCAGGCATCTACGCAACCAACGGCGTCTGGCGTTACAATCCCGAGGTGAGCCAACTCAACTAGCCTGGAGGGAGGATAATGGGGCATACGGTACTCAGGAATCTGACAACGCATATACCGCTAGAATTCCCACTTGTAGCTCTGTACTCGAGTAATCGTAAAAGCATAAAATGGTTGATTGAGTGTGCGGCTTTCGCAGGAGGAAGAGAATGGAAATGGGGAGATATAGCTCATAGCAATTGCGCAATAATATGCGTAAGAATATCATTCCCCCTCCACCCCTCCCCGCTTGCACAGTTTCTCTTCTCTCTTACTCGTTGTTTTGGAATATTGTATCGTATGGTAGCGAATATCGTTTGTCTCGTGACCGACCTAGCGTATCCAATCGTTCCGTGCATGTCCGGGCTTTATTCGAAACTTCACGGCAGAATTTCTAACTAGCTAGTGTGGGTTCGTTTGTCGTGTACTTTTCTTTCTTTACTTTTTCCTAAATAAAAAAAGAAAAGAGTGGTTGTGCGATTGTTGAATGATTGTTTGTCCATCGTGAAAGCACCAAAGCGTAGGGTGCTGTGATTTGCCGAAGTCTACAGGTTTCGGGGAATTCTGTCAGCGGTGGGCCGTTAGAGGAAAAATAGATTCGTGTGTTGTAGGTTGAAGGGGGCTAAGGTGGGATTATGGGGGAGATTACGAGAGTGCTACAAGTAGGAAAGGGCAAGTATGGGAGTTATGTGCGATACCAAAGCGAACGTCTAGGATACATGTTCTCTCAGTAGCACTGTGAATTATCACTTTTACTGTTGTCCCGGGGATTAATTGAAGCGCCTGTATTGTGGCAGTTTCACTAGCCGTCTGATTCATTCGTTGGCTTTGTTATTCTCGGGCAGAGTCTCAAAATATCAGTGTTAGTTTACACTTCTTTTTGAATAGTTGTGGCCCTATTTCATAGGTGCCATCTTGTCAACCCTTGGTGGCGTACTGTAGTTTGCGTCAAGAGGCTGATTGAATCAGCCCCTCTCCCGAAACTTGATGGAGCCCAAATCCCGAGGATCCTCCTCCTCAGAGTGCCAATACTGTATTTGGAAGAACAAGCTAGAAGTCCCTGAATGCGCAGCAACGGGAACTTGGAGCGATTCGCATTAGAAATTCCGAAATCGTGTTTTCTGGACTTATTCCCAGAGCGCGCGAAATCGAGCGGGATCCTACGGTGTATTATAAGTAGGCAGTTTATAATACAAAACTGCCCTGGAGATCGATGGAATGGTGGAGCCGCTGAGCCGCTGAGTTAACAATAGCGATAGGCAGGCATACAAGTATGATCGGCAAAAGGCGATTGACAACGTTTGTCTGTCCGTTGACTATTGGGTCTGTGTTTAAGGGGATGGAGGATAAAATCGGAGGGGTTAGGTTGGAGCACTGTTCTGGCGTACTGTACTCGAGTACAACTCCCGGATCCTTGTGGAACTTTGTTCGGATTGTGGATCATGGATAACTTACGATACCGTAGTCTAGGCGCTTGCAGCTTGGTGTGACTTGAACCAGGAATTGGATGTGTGTGACTAAGATCGTGTTGCATCCAGCTCCGGAGGTATCACACTCGAGTGCATACAATATAAAAATAATACAGAAGGAGCAGTGTCTGGCCTAAAGGTAAAAGAGAACCACCTTGTTTCCTCGGACATTCTTCTATAGAATAGCTACCCCTACCAGAGAAAAAATACCTATCGAAGCATAATACATTGGGCCATGGCTAAACCAAACCTCCAGCACACAAGCTAACTATAGGGCTTGTCGGTCTAATAGATCAACTCCGCTAGGAAACATGCCTAGCGATAAGTCTACTAAGCTACCGAATCCTTGGTGATACAGTGATTAGCTAGGCTGAGGTACTCTAACTTAGGAAACATTACAAGTACAATCCCGCTAGATATACGATCGGCCCTTCTAAATAACTGTTCGAACATAGGCTAGCAGTTTTGTTGATATCCGGTATAATACCGGCAAGGAGCCCGTTCGGAGGTTTCCATGCAGCGGACTCAACCACAGGCCACCGTACATGCCATCGTACTGTACATGACTTATATACAGCAGATTCTCAGTACGAGAAAAAAGGACCCAGGAGTGAGATTATGATCCCTTTTGACAAACT
>QOVD01002010.1:0-34017 GCA_003521225.1 Tuber microsphaerosporum
GTGCTCCATGTTTCTAGGGGAGTGTGGGGGGTGGGCATATATCGTGTAACGGGCGGAATTTCCCTGTGGTTGTGATGGCGTAGATGCTAGTATTGGAGTGCCTGTATGAGGTTCGTGTGCTCACTCCGCGGCGCTCTGTTGTGCTACTCTACCCGATGAATGAAAGAAGGGGGGTTTAGTGTCTTGAGCGACGTTGGAATTTTTCATGATGTTCAGCCCTCGATTCTTTCCCTATTTGCTTTTGTACATTGATATGATGCGGGATATGATTTGGCCCCCATGTACCCTCTTTCCCATTCCGGGAGTGGTGCGAGAGGGGGGGAGAGGGACTCGGATCGATTAGCTTACCGTACAATACCTTACTTAGGAGTAGAGAGAGAGAGCCATGGCATCGTGTGAAAAGGTATTAATGAAGTAACTTCTATCTCCGATCCTCGGTCAGAACTCCACCCCCTTCCTGTCTCTCTGATACTATGGTACACTTTGGAATGGTGATTGATTGTATAGGTGATGGCAGGTTGGAACCATATTTCCCGTCTTCTTCCCTTTGTCTTCTTCCCTTGCTATCCCATCCACTCATTCATTGTCGCGTACTGTACCGGTATTGTGAATCTCGAATACCCCTTCTGAACAGCACACCGCAGGAAGCCCCTGTAAATGCGGGGTCGGGAGCCGCCTTTGAGTTCCTAGAGAAATTTCAAGAAGAAAGAAAAAAAAAGAAAGTGGCGGCAGATTTTTCCAGTAGGGGTTCTCCGTTGGTGGTGGTGGTGGCCGCCAAGTCTCGTGCTATTTACTTCTTTCAAGGGTGGTAGGATTTCGTGTTATCTTATTCATTGCTTCATTCCTCCTCCTCCCCTCCTCCTCCTCCTCCTTTACTGTATTATCGTTATTTTGCCTTTCTTTGCTCGTGTCACAATATGCTCGGGGTCGCGGGGTGGTAAATGTGTGAGTTACATTGTAATCGGCGGTGGGTGTGGTGATGGTACGATATGTATGGTATGCATGTATGGATGAATGGCTTGAAATTGGAATCGAGTGACGGAGTTCTGGGCTTGGTGGAGTATTTCCTGATCCTTCGTTATGATGCAAGTGCTAACTTTTTCTGATCTGATCTATTTGCTTTTGATTTTCAATTTGGTTTGGTTGGGCAAACTTGTGGGGTAGCTTACCGGTTATTAAAATCTCACACCGTGTTTCTTGTTGGGAAAGGAGGTTGAATGGCTCTGGAGCGTGTGGTGTGTCTGTGTGTGTCTGTGTGTGTATGTGTGGGTGTGTGTGGTGTGTGGGTGGTGAGAAATTCCGTGTTACAGCAAGGCTATCGTCTCGCTTCGCTTGCGGGAATGTCGTCGATTGGGAACGTGTTGTCATATTGCTGGGTTTGCGGGGATAAGAGGTTTTTGTTTTGTTTTTGCCGTCATGCTAACTGACTCGTAACTGGCTACTAACTTACAAGTAAACCTTGCTAACTATAAAGTGAACGCAGCAATATGTTAAAAAGAAGTGAACTGAAACGAGTGATTGCAGAAATTCCTTGCTGGCTTGTCTCATCTGACGACTAATTGGGGCGGGAGAGAAATGGTCACACTATCGCACTCGGCAACGGACAACTGTATCTCACGGCTATGGAAGCGGGTGAGCTTGAACTGGGTTTATCTGGAGGTTCATATCATCACATACTTACTGCAACTTGATGCTTCTGGCCAACCACAGATATCCTAATACGTCGAACTCATAACAGCTTTGACGCCTCAGTTCCTTGGCTCTTGGTGCGGAAGGGCTTCTTGAACTTCACTGTATGATGGCAACTGCCGGATCTGAGGGCGCAATATTTGAACATGTTTAAATCATGGGATTAGGAAAATTCTTGTATGGGCCACCTACACGAGGAGGCAGGGGAAGGTTCCGGCAGTACTCGAGTACCGTACCGGTTTGTGACTACCGGCACCGTACGGGCCTGTTTGAACAATTCGACACGCAGCACGCACGGACCACCAGTCAACCAGCCAGGAAAGCAGGCAGTTATGACAGGAAGTGCCCTTGCTTTAAAACCCCAGGTTACCGGTGCCGTAGAACCCACTTGGGGAGGGGCAGACTGCCGGTGGCACAGTATATAAAGCGTAGAGCACACTGCAAGTACCTTTGTTTTCTATAACCTGATAGGGGCACTGTACGCAGGGTGCGTATATCGATTGCAGGAGATGGTCGTGGTTACCGGTTAAGGTCTTATATCGGATTTTCGGTTTCTGAGGAGGTTTGGGATTCTTCAGGCGAATTCCACTGGCTTTCGGGGGTGTGTGAGGGCATGAGTGGGATAGAACACAGCATCCGGCTTGCTTGCTGGAACAGGAAAGGTAGCGCGATATTTACTATTTCATGTACTATCGAGTACAGTACGCACGCTCGAGAAAGGAGCGCGCATTTCAACTGTGCTTACTCGTTGGGGGACGAGAAGTACCCAAAAAAAACAGGGGTTAAAAGAAATATATGGTGAAATATCTGTGCCCGTCTGGGCGCCCATACAAAACTTACCCCCATGTTTTCGGGATCTTCTTGCTTGGGACCAATATACTACCGGTACTTCAGCTAGGGATGTATGGAATGTATGGATGCTAGCGTTATGGCGGCGATGGGTTTGTATCGTGACTGAGGTAAGATCAAGTATAAGATACTATGGGGAAGGATCGCATGCAATTGTACTAAACTAATTCAGGCAGAATCCGGTTATAACCTTTTGTGCTACAGGGTTTAGTAAGTTGCACGGTAAACCATACTCGACTACAGGAAGCGAAGTGAGGGTGTTGTAAAACGGGCCACTATTACATATCTGGTCTGTCATACCCCAACTACTCGAGTACTTTCTATAATAAACTTTAACTAACTTCGAGGTCTCTTCAAGTCGATGAATTGGAGTTGCGTCTTTCTTGGTACGTTACCACCAAAAGGAAACGCTGCTTCAACCTCGTAACTTGAGCACCGTACCGCTACCGATACTGCACTTCGGGGGCGAGTAGAAGTGAGGGGATTTTAATTTTCATTGGCCAAAATTTGGTTAGTGTAACCAGACGAGAAGCCAATCTTGGCTCGCTTTTTGAGAGAGTCAGGTGAACCCTCTACTCCTCCTGCCATGGTGGCTCCGAGATATACTGCTCTCCAAGCGGCCAGAGTGGCCTACGAACTCCTTGCACCCCCTTCGTCTCATTTACCCTCAACCTCGGGTGCATAGCGCATGCGGTGCTTCGAACTGGCGGAGCTAAACATTTTTACTCACTTTTCTCCAGTTTCTGTTTTTTTCATTTTTTTCATTCATTTTTTTAGAAAAGCATCGGCCGAAAGATTGATATGATATCAACTACCGGTACCAGCTCACTCGCAGATATCTCATGTATGGCACGATAAGGGGCTTACTGTTGGTATTATGACTCTGAATTTCTCAAGGCCACACGACAACACACAACACCACACGACACATCATAATTGGACTTCCTCCTTCCTTCTCTCTTGCTCAATGAAGCCTCATCCAAAGAGAGCATGGCACCGACAGGGTGGGATTTCCGGGCTTTTCGTCTAAGAACTCGAATATCACGTGTTTCATGCTTCTTGATTTCTCGGCTTGGAAATTTTCTGGGGGGAGAAATACCTCATGATTGCTGTTGGAGATCGAGCAGGTTGAGGGGGGGGACTTGAGACTAGTCTGGAATTGGATGGGGTGAAATGAGCTGCTGGGTTGTTGGCCTTCAATGATAGGGCTTCTGGATGGCCGCCGCACTCTATTTGATGGTGGGGTTGGGGAGTGGCCAGGGCCGCGATATGAGGATTTGGAAAGATCTCGATTTTGGCGATATATGGATGTGTTATTCGCTCTCGCATAGTGCAGGAGCTGAGAACTCAGGGCGCTCGGACGCGTGTGATAGAATCTAATCTAGCGTTTGAAGTAGTTGATGTACTCCTACCATGCCGCTGCTACTTGTCCATGGTAAGTGGAGTATGGGAATGGCGTGACCGACTTGGACCTACAGTATATGTATGAAATCTGAAACATTTCTCTTTCACATGCGGTATGTACGAGTACTCAAGACGGGGCACAATATGGCATATTTCAAACTAGCTGCCCCTAGTATGGTGTCTAGCCTAGGAGCTCTCTACTGCAGAAAACCCATACTCGAGCACAGTTGGACACGGTATCGGGGAATAAAGTCCGAACTCTCCAATATCATTCTCTACCCAGCACATATATAACTTCTTACAGTATCGTATCTTACCGTAGAAGTTGTCCTTTCACTTACCCACAGAAACCTACACTGAGAAACCCCTACTTCAGCCGACTCGTCAAGCCGTATCTCCCGACACCCGGTACTGCATGAAAGAAGAACAAATCAGATGTTGCGGGGACAACGGCGACGGCCGGTGCCAACACAGTGCCGGCATTCGGCAGACGAAAAACACCTCAAAGACGGGACCTGAAACAGTCCTCGATCGAAGTTGTGGAGAGATCGACCTCCAACGGTAGCCTTGCGCTAATTATCACAAGCAGCTGTTTTGTGCTGACCATGATCAGTGGAATGTGCCTCTGGGGGTATACATCAGGCAAAAAGCTTTTGAGTTTTACTTCTGAAACTTGGTGAACTAAACTAAATGCGCAAGTACCTTAACGCCCAACCTTCTTTCGATGATCACCTCCTCAGACCACACTATACCGCATCGATGTCGCGTGGCTTTGTGTGGACGAGTGGTGCGAAATGACGCGTGATTGGCACTGATTGCATGCACCCACGCAATGGGGCATCATTTCACCCGAACGTTCTCTTTGAAACTTGGACCGCACGGGCAAGGGGTTTTTTCAAACAAACGGGATTATGGATTCCTCCTCCGAATCCTTGTCGGATGAGTGACGGTCATGGAGGATGGGGATAGATTCGGGGTCTCGCTCGGCTATGGATGATGGGAGAGGATTGCTAGGAGTGTTGTCAGTATGGGGCGGTGAAGAGAAGGGTATCATAGGGCCTTTGTACTCAGTTTCAGAAGTAGGGTAGGCAGGGGCTAAGATAGTCAGTAATAAGTATTAGGGTGGGCCGTAGTTGATTGCGACAAGGCGGAGAATAGCTGCTGAACATGGTGTCCCCGGGTGCGATTCCCTCCATGGAGGTTGCTGCCGGATGCCTACGGATTTTGTGCGGAGTTTGTATTGCGACTTAAGCCGTTTTAGGATTCTCCAGACATCCCGGCCATCGGGAAGGTACTGTACTCGAGCATTCTGATGAAATAGGTAAACAGTTCCCCTTCTCGCTATACTGTATATTGTTCCGAACGTAAAATTAGAGCAACCTTCGTTACTTATTTCTAGAATGATTGGATTCAGGGGTTTGAAGATTTTGAGGATTGCAGGGGTGGGTGTGGGTTCAGAAGCAAGTGCACTTCCGGAGGGATTAGTGTCCCGGAAGCGGAAGGCGGGTTCCCGAAACACGATCCATGTATACCGGCGGGGGCCTGGAACTTTATTTAGTGGTTGTTTGGATCCTGGGAATAACCTATGTGGGTCTATGATCACTGGCAACGGTTCGAGGAGATCAGGCCGAGACTTATGGTGATATCAATGATTTATTTTCCGGATGTATTACTGTCCAAGATTGGAGTTGAGTTCCACGGAATGGACGTAGCTATCGGGTGCTCTACATATGTGAATGAGTGTTGAGAACAGCGCGGACAACCCAAGTATGATGTCGAGAACGCGCTCTTGAAGCACACTGCACCCAAATTCATGGTAACTTATTGGTGAGCTGCTAATCTAGTAGGTCAATCCGTTGGGAGTGCGCCTATGGCATTCATCTGTGCATTTGTGAAAGCACGGTGAATTAATCAAAGACTTAACTAGGAGTAACTCAATCGAGTGATGAACTATGAACACCATCGCGCAGGTTATGAACAGAATTCCTGAGAAAAGATAAATTCTTTCCTGTCTGAAAAGAAATTCATCTGGATTCGCACCCGATTCGGGAAATTGCTCTCGGGAGCCTCACTTGAAAGTTATGCATCGAACGTTACGGGGGAGAATCCACGAATCATTTCTGCTGTTATTCTGAGATGGTCACCAGGCCTGGCGGGCGTTTCAAGCTTGACGAAAGGGAGAGAAAGATTTTTTCCTACCGGTTCCGGAATTCCTTCGACTACCGGTATTAGACCGGGCTCAGGAACTCCCTCCGGAATGAACATTACATATATGGTGCCCGCGGGGTGTACTCCATTTCTCTTGCAGGTCGTGCGGGTAAGTGGGGGGCGAGGGAAATTGCGTGCAAAGTTAGGATACTACTGCTCATAGGCACTCAATTATGCCCGATATCGGAGTGGGGGGTTGTAACGATGTGCGAGGCGTTCCGACTAACTTATACCACGGGACTTAAGCCTTTCCCTGAGGCGTATGGTGGTTGCACTAGAGTACGGCTGGGAATGTTTCAGATCTTGCCGTTAAGTAAATTGTTCTGCGATTGGCTGTGGCAGATAGGTCGCGTGCGGAGTGATGAGCGATGTCTGATGTGCATTTTCTTAGCTCGCTATCACTGAGAATTAGTGAATGGAGGAGTGGTGGTGGTGGGAGTGAGTGGTTTGAGGCGTACAGTGAGAAACTAGCTCGGGGCGAAACGTATGACATGACCATAAGGCGTGGTTCCTCGAAAGGGCAGAGGGAGAATTTATGCATCAATCAAGCGAGTCGAGCATAATAAAGAGCGGAATATCGCCCACCGGCCCCACGCGTCTGCGCGCCCGAAGGAAAGCCCCCATCCATGCATTCATCCATCCACCCAACCCCATTCAGCTCCATCCATTCCCCCGCCTAGCTCGACACGGCCAATCCCACCGAAAACTCCCGATTCCCGCCGGAGTACTCCCCGCACATCAAAAAGCGCCACTTCCTGCTAGCATACCCGAAATACCCGGCCCTAAGGGTCGTTTTTGCTTTATTAACCTACCATCCTCTATCCGCCTCAGCATTCCCTTTTTAGCAGCATTCAGAACTCAGAGTGATACCGTATGACTGGCGCTAGCATCTGGGGCGCAAGGCACTGCGTAAGCACAGGTTTTTCTCATTTTTTTTTGTTGAATTTCGTTTTATGCACTGATGTACTGGAACCCCCCCCCCCGCGATCTTCCGTCGCTTTTCCTCGTACCGCTTGCGATCCCGGATAATTTAGGGAGCTTTGTATGGAAAGGGTGTAATTAAAATAATAAAGAAGCCTTGAGTGCATTCTTCGGCCCGCTGTTTCCAGGGATGGAGAAATGTTGAGGTTTTGTCTATAGGAGGGATGGGCGGTCTGTTGGGCGGGCTGAGGTGCTTTATGGTGTATCGCGTGATCGAGGATGGTGGCTTGTGTCCGGGGGGGGTGATCCGCGACATGGTTGTTTTTGTGGTAGACGATTCGAGAAGGGGGGAAGGTTATTGGCATTAGTGGGTGAGTGAGCTGGCGCTACGGCTAGCACCGGCCGCTCTGAGGAATGGTCCCTCTGGGTTTTGCTTGAGTTGGGAAGAGCGGGGAAGAGTGAGAGGAGATGAGGGGGCAAGAACAAGGGCCTTGTTGATACGAATTGGGTAACATTATTCATTGGCCGGGATTACGAGCTGCAGGACGATTTGTAGGTGGTATTGGGCCTTAGGATGTGTATAATTCTCGTGCCCTATCACTCGATGGGGTTGGGTTCTCTGTGTCTACCCACTAAGGAGACTCGGGGGTGACAATTATTTGGGGGTTGAATTAAATCTCTTGCGACACACTAAATTCCAAATTGGCCAATCAGACTGTGTGATTTATACCTCCACCCTTTAGGCTCAGCCTTGGGGTGTGATGATCCTTAGATTCCTTAGCCCATCGGTCATGAGCTTTCTAGATCTAAACATTTGGTGAGGCGATCTATGAGGCTTATTTTGTGGGCTGACACAAAAGATTGCTTACTTAAACGCTGCAATGGAAATTTTGTTGAAAGGGAAGTGTTCTTGGGCCTATTGGCCAAAGTGCATTGGTCAATGAAACACTACCTTAGTACTGTCGGCCGGAGAATAACTAATAAATGGCGTAACGGTAGAACGCTCGAACTAGGATAGGGCTAGACTATAGGGCAAGTATGATCAGAGACTTCGTTCGCTCGTTCTCCCCTCTAACTAATTAGACAAAAACATGAGCATATCATACTAATATATGAAATATAATGAAACCATCTTGATCGTTCTATGGTTTCCCACATCTGTCGATTTCTCTCCATGTATGCCTCAATTTGCCTGGGTACTTACGTAATAATAATAATAAAGGAAAGATATGGCTATAAACTGCCTCCGTCAACCATTCTAACTCCAGAACAACTGAAATCACTAATGGCATTCTGTAAACTTCCACGGCCAACTACAACACTCTCCGCTTGCGGCAACCCTCACACCTATCTTTGTTCTTCGTCTCTGACAACTATCTGCTTTCGTTAACTCTAACAAGTACGACACGTATGCTAGAAAGTGGAAGATATTGGAATTGTGAGAAGTATGGTTGCTGAGTTATGACTTGAGTGGGTAATAAGTGTTATGGCTCACAATGAAGATTTTTAGGGGAGGTGGATAAACAATTTCTGAATTTCTACAAGCGGTGTGTGTGCCTTCACTGAAAGTCTGAGGAGGATAGAAGCTTCGGAGAATAATATAGTCTTCACTGGACTTATCAGTCATTTTCATATGTTAACATGCGAGAGGACTCATAAGATCCCGGGAAAGGCCCTGGAAAATTACTGGAATCGCCGAAAGAATATTGTGCAAAGGAACCACGAAGGAGAGAAATTTGTTAGGGCATTCACAAAAGGGATTTGCTCCACCTTGGGTCTTATATTAGTTGAACCCCAACCAAAGCAGTAGACGAGTGAGAAGAGGTGACCGTGTGGAGATTACTCCCTTGTGGCTTCGAGATGGGATAGCTTAACATACTGTAAAACTGCATTCTATTCATAGCTAGAATCTTTACCTCCCGCCTTCCATTTTCCACGAAAATAGAATGAAAATTTAATTATTATCACTCCGGTTAGTCAGTAGGTATCAATCCTTCAAATACTCTACCGGAGCTGCGAATCTGAGGAGCTAGATAATCGGGGTTCAAACCTGAACTTTCTTATCAGCATTCTATCAAACGCTTGTCTTAACACCCCTGAACGCGCCTTCTGGAAAACATCCTTCACCCTTGGGAAGGCGATATTCTACCTCTTATCCTCCGCTTGCGGTCTGCCATGATATCAGCTGTGTAGCGGGCCTGTTTGTCATTCTCTCATTTCTGTCCAAGCAATTCTTGGCCTTAAATTAAGTTGGAAGCAATCATATGCTATCACTCGGAATGTTTTTTGTGGTGTTAATTTCTTGTTTTCGAGTACTTCATTCGCGTCCCTAGTTAGGACTGGTGGTTCCTCTTTTTCTCGTTCCTTTTGCTCTCCGTTAGCCGTTGGCTGTTGTTTTGTCGATGAAGGTGGCCGGACAAGGTTGTGGGGGTGGCGGGCCCAGGCTGGCTGGGCAAATACTGTTCATAAATAGCTGGCCCATCTGTCATCCAGTTTGTGGCGCGCGGAATGGGAGTCGGAAGCAATGCCCTGGATGAGGTTATCAAAAGTGGTGAATATTGAGCTGTGGCGTTCTTCTGTTGTACTAGTACACTTATCGATGCCCGGGTGCCTGATGGCTTTCTGCAGTATAACCCCTCAAAACTCACATTTTATTACTCATAGCTAACAACAGATCCTCTTCATGTTTAAATCGCAGCCGAGATATCAGCCATCAAAAAGGTAGGTCTGGCTGTGAGTGAAACATTATAGTTTCTCTTTATTGGGGATGTGTCTGGCGTAATTTATTCCATGTTTAATAATATAACCCAGTTAGGCTTAGCCTCACGCGAAGTATTTTTCTAAGCCACCTGTTAGCAGGGTAAGTATTTGTTTCTAAGGTAGTATTACGTGAAATACCTAGCTGGCATAGTGGCTAATATGTCAAGAACCAATTACCCATTATGCAATTAGCAGGGGCCTAGGAGCTCAATTCCCCTCATCATGAGTTGAATAATCCATCACATGGGGCGGGATGTTTAAGAAAGGCTGCGCTATGGGAACTGGGAGACTGCGGGCCTTAGCCCAATAAGGCTGTAGGGCAAATCAGACTTGCTGCGAGGTGGCAGACCTGAAGGTTTGCTATCCGCGGGGTAGAAGTAGAAGAAAAAGAGGGGGGAAGTATTTTTTTCCCTCCCTCTGATTTCTAGATGTGGTACTAGCTCTCTGGTCTGAACATAACTCAGCATGTCTGATGGTGGCTATTTACTATCAAACCGCCCTTTTTCTATCGATCGCTTTGCAACTTGGCCTTGTTTTCGGAAAGGAGTTGGGTTGCTTTCTTGGACGGATGCCTAATGGTGTAAGTAACCTTACTCTCACCTTGTCTTATGTGAAATTTAGCTTAGCTGAGTGAAAAGGAGAAAAAAAGGGATTAAAAAGATTTTTTTGTCTCGCCTCTTCTAATGGTTTTTGGGGATGGCAAACATCAAACCAAGCCTTCACCAGTGATCCCCTTGTAAACCTACCGCTCAAAAAAAGCTTGCTATGCATAATGTGATTAATATTAGTGAGTGATATAAACCATTAAATACACTAATAATGGCAACGAGTCTCAAGCTTCTGGCGGAACTTGTTCTATCATATTCGAGATATTACAACATGGTTGGTTCTATGTGCGGCTTGGGGGGAGATAGTTAGGGCGCAATTCCTTTCCAATCATCACCTTTTAGGCTCTCTTCACACTGCGTTTCGTAGTGTGTAGAGGAGGATGCGAGATATTAGCGAGAATCGGCCAGAGCCCGGAGCATCTATTGGGACCGGCGAATCTGTCATCATAAGAGATCACTCGTCGGATTGCCCCGGCCAATTAGATTGTTGTGTGCAGGCACGCACTTATGATGACTGCCTTGAAGGTCTGCGCACACACAATCCCCCGAAGAACAGTGGTGAAAGAAAGATCTTTTGGTGCTTGCATCACCCTTCTATTATACATTGGTTAGTGTATGAATGTGTTTGGCGGTCCTTGACTTGTGGTCCCAATGCCCGAACCTGCAAAATCCTCCTCCGTGTGCAGCCGCAACAAGGAACTAAATATTTTTCAGAGCTGCTTTAGGGGTTTAGCTATGCCTGGGAGAATAAGAGGATTCTGGCCTTGGCATGTAATGACTAATCTTTATAAATTGGCTTTCTTGAAGATATATTTGCTCCTGGTACTGTACAGTACTCTATCGAGGCCTTGGGGTCCTTGGATGGCCTTTAACTCTTCCTTTCTTGCACGGGAATAGCTAATGCCTCTCGAATACTTACCCTCACCCGGGTGTCCGGTAATCTTCTACTGTCCACCCCAGCTATACATAATCCCTTTCACCTCTCTCGGGCACTCAAGTCTACGCTTTTGGCTGCTGGACTGAGGCGGCTGTTGTCCCAAGACTGTAATTAGTGTATTGTCTTTATTTTGAGAGGCTATGCTTCTTCCTCACGCTCAAATCTGGCCCTTCGTTCACTGGGGGTATAGCCACCACTTAAGTGCTATCGAAGCGAATCCATCAGTTACCGAGTAAAATGGGAAAATTAACCTCTTATATTCATGTATCAGTCTGTCCGCCGAGGGATAATATGAGTAAGCCAAACCGACGCAAGCCCTATGTGAGCGCCAGCTCTGGGCTAAGAATCTCTCGGGTATCATGTCTCTTATGTTGATCCCGTATACCGCCTCTTTTTTCTATTTATCCCTCCACGCGATTTGAATCTCGTTCAATGATCGGCGATATTTCTTGGTCAGCAAGTATTGCGTTCTCTATACCTCCGACAGTGTCCCGAATACTAGCTATTTTCCCCTCAATTGAGAAAAATCCAGGGGCGATAAGGTTAGGTAGTCCTAGGACCTATTGTAATGTGTGGCAGTGTGATAGCGAGTGATACCATGTAAATCCTCTACTAGGGACTAACTTAGGTCGAGAGCTTATAGGATAGAAACATTAGAGCTCACTTGTCTCCTCCGCATTTAATAGAGCCACATGAAACCAAGCTTAGGTTATCGGGTAGGGTAGCTTCCCCAAATTTTTCTCCATCCAAGAGAGTCGGCTTATGTTGTGTTCGACTTATCAAGAGGTCCGATCTGATCCTCTGGTAATCCATCTAATTAGGCCTTTTTCTTCGTTCTGCCCTGTCTCTTACACCCGGCAGGCAGAGGCACCCCCGCGCCGTGCTGAAGGGAAGAAAGGGGGGAAAATATGAAAGAGGAGAAATCAACAGATATCGAGAGCTCTCTGTTGTTGAACTGAAAGTCTCAAGTTCTTACCATACTGCACAAGGAGAAAATCGCCTCGAGTTCCGTCCGGGTCTCGGGGGGCTGGCGCTGGTGCCGCTGCCCTCGCCTTTAGGTATGATAGTGCCTTGAACACTGGGATTCTTCCTTCGCTAAATACCCCCTGCTTGCTTCACAAGCTTCCGTCTTGTTAACTGCCTGCAACTTGGTAATAAGAGCTAAAGTGCTCCTGACACCGGATTTAAAAGTTGAGCGCAATGTCCTGAACGAGATTGCTATAAGTCATGAATTTGGCGTCACTGCAATTACCTATTATACACTCATCAGCCCTGATATGCTTGCCGGTCTTTAGCTGTATACCTGTAACCCCCAACTCTCTCCAAACCCGTCTTTCCCACAATTAAGCCCGCATTTTTTCTATCGCTGATATTCTGGTTGCGATTGTCGCTTTGCTATAGTACCTATTAAATATTTAATGCGTTGTAGGGACAGACGCATCCCTGAAAGAGGGAAAACTAGAAACGTTAGCCACTATCAGCCAACGGCAGGGCCCCTTCGTGTATCGCTACCCATGGCCCAGGGTAGAATTTCAAAGACAGCAGGATAAGTAACTGTTCCTCTAGCGATATGATGTGAAAATACCTGGCTGGCGCAGTGGTTAACATGTCAAGAAACAATTAACCCCCCTGTGCAATTAGCAGGAGCCTAGGCGTTCGATTCCCCTCAAACTGAGTTATTATTGAACAATCCGTCACGTAGGGTAGGAGATTTAAGAAACCCTGCCCTACAGGAACTGGGAGACTGAAGACCTTAAGCCTTCCTCAATAGGGCTGTAGCGCAAATCAGAACTGCTGCGAGGTGGTAGAATCCGACTCTAGACCTCACCCCTGCGGGTGAGGTCCGTGATCGGCGGGGTAGCAGAACAATAATCAAACAATAATTTTTTTTTAATTTTTCCCCTTTTTTAAAAGTAGTTGATTTGCTTCCATTGATTTTGAGAGGAAAGCAACCGCAAATTCCGAATGCTATATAGAGTTAGATTCTCGAGTAGTTTAGTATCATACTTCGCTGTGTGGAGCTAAACCTACAGGGGGTATCAACCTTGTAGGTTACTGTGCAGTAAGTGACAGGGGGATTCACTGCAAACCTCCTCGCTGAATGAACGTCGCAGGCTGTGGTTGAGAAAGCGAGTCACTAGCTCCTAGGGATGGAAGTGCTGTATATTCGGGGTACTCGTAATAAGAATAGGTTGAGATGTCTGGGATAAAACGCTACTATGGTTGGTGCCGAGGCTCGACATTCTATATGGTGCCGGGGACTTAAGTACACTACACTGTTCGCAATCGGCGGCCCGGGCTTTTTCTAGGGTTGTCATGGCCGGACTTCTGATACTGTATCTACAGGCTTCCGGAGATTGGGCATGTGGCGACGCTGACGTCGATTGAATATACTTGACTACAAGTGACTTCAAATATTGCAAAAGGGCAATAGTGTTCAACACAGACCTTTATCGGCTGCTCACCGCTTAAATTATCTGTTTATTACTGAACATCCCCCAACAACCCTGACCCTATCGCGCAGAACTACCTTTCTGCATGTTTTCTTAAGCGACCCTGACCCTGCCACACATGGGGCTGCCATCCTGCATCTTTGCCTGATGCCTGCTCTTCCACAATACACTACATTAGCTCTACACGAGTTCGAAACAACTCTACATATCTCGAAGACTGCCTTGCTAAGGATCTGCTATCATACAGCGTCGACGGGCCCAGGACCTATGTGACTATACTGATGTGATAGGTTATTATCCCTACTATTACTTATCACTGTGGGCGTCGAAAGGCGGCGTGGGGCAGAACTTGGTGGAGATCTGGAGGGGATACTTGTGCTCTCACCCGAATAGTTATATCCAACCCGATAATTAAGACCAAAAAGGTAGGAGCAAGATGGAGCCTGTCTGGAGAGCCACGTGGTGGGGAAGAGGCCATTATGAGGGGTGGTATGACAAGATAACGTCGCAGTAGAAGAGTAAGAGCACAGTGATGAGTAATCTGTCTCCGGGTTGTGAGTATCCCGAGAGGTAATTGCCTAGAGTCAACGCCACCCCGAGCCCGTCAATGATATCACTGTATCTCAAGACAGAACTAGGAAAAGACATCTTCAGATATTGCATGGATATTAGCGAATATTTTGCACCCATCTTCAGATTTCTTTGGCATCTTCTGATATCCGCCTACATTTTCAAGTATCTATGGGAATCTTTAGATATCTATCTGAAGCAGCTTCGGATGTCTGCCGTTATCTTTAGGCATTTTCGGGTATCTCCAGATATCTGTAGATATCTGCGGGCATCTGGCAATGTCAGATACGGATTCACAGAATATCTGCTAATCAGATCACATATGACGGAAGCCGGCTCTCCCCCCCGGGTATTCTAGAACTTGAGTGCGTCGGTCATTCCTTGTAGCTGTCTAAAAGGCGGACGTAGCTGGTGGGGTCTGAGCTATAAGGTATTTCCCTCCTACTGCACTGAACCAATTCACGAGTCTAGTGGACGTGTATTATTACTACCATACAGCCGTGAAGGTTTTTTTTTATAATTCGGAAGACAGTATAGCCGATCGCTGCACGGTCCTGCTGTCCTATTGTACTAGTACAACTGATGGGTCAGGGGGTCCGAAATTGGTCCTGGGACCGGACTTAAGTCCTGCTGCCCCTTCTATGTAGTCTATAGCGTACTAGACCCAAAAGGTCTTGGCTACAAGAATAACCAGATCTGGAAGGTATCCATCCTTAATTTTTAATAAAATTAATAATTATTACTAGAGTTTCAAATTTTGATGCTACGCCACCGATCTCTTAGGCGCATTGATAGACTAAGGTGTAGAGCTAAGGGAACCTTCGGTGGCACAGTGAATTTCTCGAGCTACTGGTACTTAACATGAGACCTCTAAGCTACATTACCGTAAAAACTGGAGCAACTGGGAATGAGGCTAGGAGGTCCAGGACTTCCCCTTTTGGATTAAGGGGAGAGAGTATGGCCAAATATTCTTCACGGCCCTCAATTGAGGTAAGCGAAGGGAGAGATACAGCAGGCCTTACTAGGAGAGGCAATTCTAACTTCCGAGCGAGATTTGCAATTATTCTAGTTTTTACGGTATCGGCCCACACCGGCCTCTCTTATAACTCTTACAAGCCTCCATGAGAATTGTCTAAAGTAGCCAGTTTTCCCCAAACATTTTCACTAGTAGTAGGCTGCAGTTCCTAGACCAACTATGATGTTTCTCAAGTCGCTCCTTTTCCTGGTATCCTTCGCCTCCACTGCTATCTCGTACAAAAACCCTGGCGCATGTTCGGGCGCTTGCAACGTTCACGATCCAGCGGTAATCCGTCGCACCTCTGATGGAACCTACTTCCGGTTCTCCACCGGGAACAAGATCCAAATCGCGACCTCTTCGTCTCTCTCCGGACCATGGACTGTCAAGGGTAGCGCTCTCTCCGCGGGGTCCAAGATCAACCTTGCCGGCAATCAGGACCTTTGGGCCCCTGACGTGACCAAAGTTGGGGATACTTACTATCTCTATTACTCTGTCTCTACCTTCGGTTCTCAGGAGAGTGCTATAGGAGTTGCTACTTCGACGACTATGGAGGTTGGGACCTGGACGGATTGTGGGAGTACCGGGGTTATCAGTCACGCTGGCAGTGCATACAATGCTATTGACGGTAATATTGTTCTTGCAGGGGATGGGTCTTACTATATGTCCTTCGGAAGTTTCTGGAGGGATATCTATAATGTCAATCTTCCCCGGAATCATCATTTTTGTGAAATGGTTTCATTGATGAAGCGATTCTACAGGTTCCTATGAGCAATCCACCACTCACCATATCCGGAACTTCCACTGGAGTTGCATACAATTCTACCGGGTCGCATGCCATCGAGGGTTCATTTATCTGGTACAGAAGCCCCTATTACTACCTCTTCTTCTCAGCGGGGGTCTGCTGCGGGTATGACTCCAATCGCCCGGCTCAAGGAATGGAGTATAGAATCAACGTCTGCAGATCCACCTCTGTGAACAGCGGATATGTACTTTTTTCCAATTCTTAAAAAAGCTCTCTCTGGAATAGGGTAGACTAATAATGATGAATAGGTCGATAAGAATGACGTAGCATGCACCACCAGTGGTGGGAGCACTGTTCTTGCTTCGCATGGTAATGTTTATGGTCCTGGTGGGCAGTGAGTATATCAATCCGTACTATTAAGGATTGAGCTAATTTGCTAAAAGGGGTGTCTTCCTGGATAACGAGGTCGGTGGTGCTGTTCTATACTATCACTACGGTGGGTTTCATATCCTGTGTTGTGGGGACGGGGCGTGCTCGTTTTTTTCCAATACTAATTTGGTTTCAGTGGACACTACGATCGGATATGGCGATGGACAAAAGAGGTTCGGTTGGAATCTCATTAGCTGGAGTACTGGGTGGCCTGTGGTTTAAGCTGCTCCTTGTACGTGGGCTTGTTGGGATAGAGGTCGGAGGATTGACTGTTTTTGGCACCGCTTGGTGAGATACCTAGAGATACATGTGCACATAGAGTGGGATGTTGGAGGTCAATGATAACATACCCATAAGAGGTTAAGTGAAGTGAAGTGAGCAGTGGCAACTTGGTAATCTGCTGTTAAAATTGGTGTGTGAACCCCGTCTCATGCGTTGTCACACGAGCGCGATCGCTAGAGAAAAGAAATTATATTGCCTACATTACCTGTACGGTACGGTACTAGAGAACTCTGGGAGATAGGTTACATGCAGTGAAAGCTGGAGTGATTAGGTTCCGCGCTGAGACGCCCAAAATTCCTCTCTATATATGTAAAGAGAGGAGCCAATTAGGAAAAACCAGACTTTCAACCCACCCCTAAGACTTTACTAGGAACGGCGCAAGGCTCAATTATTCTAATTCTCATGGTAGGCAATGACAGATATTAAGATTATTGAAGTTGAGGTCCCTAATCACCGGAATTTCCACAAAACTCCTCAAGATCATCCTCATACTCACTCTCACTAACCTCCTCGGCAACCCACTTTCCCGTCGCGTAATCGTACACTGCCTTCTCCCTAGCATAGGTATAACACAGCAAATCACCCTCCGTATCCATGACCCTCCGCAATGGCACCATCGGCGCCAGCTCCGAAAGCCCAATCATATAGTCCAAGGTGATGTTCTCCACACCGGTACGACTCCCAAGGGGAATGCCAAATGGGAGGATAGGACCCGTAGCGTCTTTGAGTCTTGCTTCCCGGTCGACATTCTGCCACTTCCACCATTCGTGGTCGATGCTAGTGTGGTGAAGGTAGAATACCGGATCACCAGGGCTGGCATAGACGTCCGACATCAAGCCAGCTTCCCCGCCGACGGATAGATGACCTGCCCCGTGGAAGCCGGCCTTGTTCAGGAGGAGGCCTCTCTCTGTAATGCCGGCTTGAACCTTCGCATCATACCCGCCGAAGGTCTTCTCGCAGTGGTGGAGGCGTACGATCTCTTCTGTGAGCCTTAGGGTTGAAACGATGGGGGCAAAGTCCCTGCGGAGACATTGAGGTCTTTTGGCAGTCGTATTAAATGGCCCCATATGGATAGTGTAGTTACTGAAGGGGCCGTCCTGAACGCAGCCACCGCCCGTGCGGCCAGGGACTTTGAAGAAGGGGTTCGAAGTCTTGTTGATGTATGGCCCATTACCGCCGAAGCCGGTTGTGGGGTCCCAGAGGGGAGAGTTGATAAAGGCAGAGTCTGAGTCAGAGTCGAGTGCCCAGTCCCAGTAGCTTTAACTTTCTTTCAGTATTGGTCGGAGTGAAGAGGAAGTGAGAGGGGAGAATTACGGTTGTGCGCCACGATAACCACATTCCTCTCTCAGAGCCTTCTCATAGACCCAAATCATGTATCGGTGCCAGTGTTGAAAAAACCCCTGCAGTTGGAGAAAAGCAATCGCCATATCAGCCTTCGGGCACATCTCACAGATCTCTCCCATTAAGGAAACAACATACAACAGAGTGGATGAAATCCGATTGACGAATATGTACGCCTTGGAAGTCGTCAAATCGAGTGACTGCACCCGGGACATTATTAGAAGTTAGAGCGGGTAGAGCCTGCAAGCATTTAACGGCATCAATATATTCCTTTTTCTCATGATCCGGCAAGAGACGCCTGTTCCCCGTTGTTAGCTGCTCAATTAGTCAATTAAATAGTGATGGATTGTAGAGAGGATTTTTTTTAAAAAATGCTTACCATTCCCTGCGGACGAGAGGATTCTTACACCCCGTGTTATAGGTAGAATAAACTTCATCATGAGAAGTCACGGCACGACATACGGCGAGGGGGCTAACAAGTAGTAAGAAATTAAAGAGCCGAGATAACTGCATTTTTGCGAATTAAAATTTCCTCTGGCGATGCGTGGTGAGTGAAGAGAGGGAGGAGTGCGATTAAGGAGGCATTTATACTTTCCGAGTTGAATTTTGTACAATGGCCCTGTAGGGTGCTCGCCGGGACCAAACCCACAGCTACCGATCCCCTTTTTTGCCCCGGTCGTCAAGAGCTCTTGGTTTGAGTGATAGACTGTGGGTCAGGGTGGGTGATGATGGCTCCGGGATACTGTTTGATCTACTCTTGAACTGCCGGATAGACCTCTAGTTCCTCACCACTACCGGTAGTCTTTCTTCTTCACTACTTCTCCCGTCATCAGACTGCTCTTGGCTTTTTCTTATCTCATCTCTCTCTCCACCAACTTCACGTCTCCCGCTATGGGTACTTTTTTCATGAAGATCATCTACGGCGGGTCAAGTTCAAATATACATTACAATACAACAAAAACTCCGAGCCCAACACCCCAAAACTACAAAACCTGGGTAACTATGCTTCACATAAGCAAAGCCTTACACAGACAGAGCAAGTAAGAAATTTGTGAGGCCAGAAAAGGCGATTTTTTTTTTAAAAAAAGACGGAGTCCTAGATAGCTGTGATTTCGAGGATAAGGCTATCGAACAGGCTAAAAAAGAAAATTTCTTACTGGCTGTCTTTGGGAGACTCTGTAAGTATTATATTCTACTTATCGTAAGTGAACTTTTACTAAAAAATTATAAACTAGGAGGTATAGTTACCCAACCTTTTTAGTTTTGGGCTCGGGGTTTTTGTTGTACCGTAACCCTTATTTTGCACCTCGAGCACGTTTGACCCGCGGTAATCATCCCTTATTCATTTTTTTCCCTTTTACCCTTGTCTCTGCTTCATATGTCATCGATTCTGAGTTCCTTTCCTTGCATTTCCTACTCCTTTTCCTCCTTTCTGGATCTAGGATATAAATCCGCTCCTATCCTGTGTAGCTAATCGGGCTTCTTTTCTCCCTTCCCAGTCACACATGTCTGTAGATGCCGGCGAAAAGGTAGTTGTCTAATTTAGTGACGATTGTTCGCTAGTTGGATCTAGAGATTCTATGCTAGAATTTTTACCGATTGAGTTTGTGGAATATGAAAAGGGATACGTAAAGTTGGTACTGCTAGAACGTAATCTAACGGAAAAATAAATGGCAGTGAGACCATGGGGTCGTTATACTTATATTGATATAATTGATGGATAAAGGCCCCAGGTAGATCCCAACACCCTCAGACGCTGTGTACATAGCAATGCTTGTTTTAACATAGATCTGTGAGTGCAGGCATCGCGAAGGCTTTTGGGGAAGTTTTTACTGATAAACCTAGTCTTATCACGTGCTAGTCCCGCTGATCCGCTGCAAGGGTTTCCCATCGTCAATTTATCCTAGGGGGGTTAGCCCGTGGTAAGGCCGGGTTTATCGGTATAATATTATGTCAGAAAGGAACACTACCGGTACTCGTAATGCTGTCAAGTTTGTGCGATGGAAGGGTCCAGCAGTAGGCTGACACTCCCCTCCCAACATTTCCAAGAGTGGGCAAATTGCAAGCAAATTGCAGGCAAATGAGGGAAGAGAGAAGGAGCGGAGAAGTAGGGTACATATGAGTTTGTAAATAATGGGTTATGAAATTGAAAAATCGAGGCTACAAACCTGAACCTCATCGGAGCCATTGAGGTAGTGTTGGCTTGATAGGTGCCCGGCAAATAATTGCGAAATATTTGGAAGGAAAATAGAAACTAGCCTCCATAGACACCTAAATGATGAAAAGAAAGGATCTAGGAGAAAAATTGCTACCACATTGATACCACTAGAGAAAGTAAAATCTAAATAAGAGGCAGCATTTGGTTATTGACCTACCGGTACTGGTGCTAGTACAGTATGATCGATGGGAACGAGTGCGGTCCGTTGTTACAAGGTTAACCAGGCTAAGGGTGGACAAGGATTTTGCGGCTCGGGAATTCAACAACACCTAGGACGGGTGACTACTCGTAGAGTGGAAAGGGAAAAGGTTAATTAAGTGCAAACAGACAACATGCAGGATCGGGGGTATTTAGAGAAAACTTAATAGATGAATTTCTGAACTCTAAAATCATTTGCGGTAGCAGTCAAAATATCTTGACCTGAACCATAAATAGCATCGCTGTACTAGACCTGCCGCTCGTATCCTTCGAAAATCTCAGAACCGTACCTCTTGGCAGTAGTATTTATTTACTTCCCATCCCTCCTTCCTACTAGTGAGGAACAGAGATTAGGAGAACCCCTACCTCTTTTGCCAAGATTATCATGCAGAAAGCATTCCCTTCCAAACTCCAGTTCATCATATGATACCTTCCAAATGTTGGCGTGCCAAACACCCCCTTAAGGTTGAATTTGACGGGGAGTGATCGGTAAGGAGTGCGGAGTTAATATCATGTGGGAAACTATTCTGGGAAAGGTTCCAAGATTTCAGATTGCGTTATTGAGCCTTCATATATGTACTGTAACCACGTCAGTTAATAAGGTTAACTGAAGGAAACTTTTTTACAATTACTCAAAAACTCACTTCCTGAGAACATGCGGGTGTGGCTGACGTAACATTTTTTACTCATTCCTCTAAAAATCCAACTTTTTCAAAATTGATAGCCTCAACAACTACCAAACTAATTCAAAGAAAAATCTTAGGCGCTATTCTCTTCCTTCTTTTCCAGGTCGCCTAAATTTTTTTGTTTGAATTGGTTCGGTGGTTGTGGAGGTATCTGATTTGAAAATTAGAAAGTTTCCAATGCATCTTTTGGGCCGCTCGAACCGTGCGGGCGATACAGTTTACTTGCCTTGTCGCAGCCAAGCACGCTTTCTTTCCAGCGGAAGCCCCGGGCGAACCGCTCGTGAGAAAAATACATTCAAACCTGCTTCAATACAAAAGACGCTAGAGGAAAAAGAATAAAAGATCCTCTCAATGCTTTTCCGAACCCGCATGAATCAATTTTTTCCAGCTCTCGCCGCCAATTTTGTCTGAGAAATCTCTGATATCCCCCACCAAGATGTCCGGTGTCTCCAGGGACGCAAAGTGCCCACCTTTTATGTGTTCACGCCAGAATACGATGTTCTCTGCCACGCGGCATTTAGCCCATCCGGGTGTGCAATATCCGACGTCTGTAGATCGTTAGCGGAGGGCGGAGAACAGAATGGGGGGATAGGGGAAATACGAACCCTTGGGGAAGGACGAAGCGCCAAAGTACACCTCTGAAGGTATTACCCTCCTGAGGATATTAGCCTTGAGGTCTATAAAACCCTCTTTATAGAGATTTGCGAATGCGCTGTTTCCGGGAAGGATGTACATCTGAGTATAAATGTAAGTAAAGCCTATTGAGGGCAGGGGCAAGATACTAACCATACAGAGAGTAATAACCTCATCCTCCGTCCACTCATAATCATCCACCAAGGATTCAATCTTATCCCTAATCCAAGCGGCGAACCCAAGTGGTGAATCCACAAGCGCGAATGCGATGGTCATCGGCTTTGTACTCATCATCTCCGCATATCCGTTCTCCTCCTTCCTCCACCAGATCATCCGCTCAATCATCTGCTTCTGATAAGGCGTCATCCACCGGGTTGCAAGATAGAACAGTTCAAGTGGATTTTTCAGAGCTGAAGGGGGTAACGCGACAATAAAGTTTAAGTGCACGCCGATACATGCTTTTGGATTATCCGCCGCGAGGTAGCGGCAAATCATCGATCCCCAATCCCCACCTTGAGCAATGTAGTGATCGTACCCAAGTATCATCATGAGCTTGTGAAAAACCCCGGCGATCTTCTCGGGTCCGAAGTTCTTAGCTTTTGGCGCGCTCGAGAACCCAATCCCGGGCAGAGATGGAGCGACAACGTGAAAAGCCTGCGCTTTCTCAGAGGGAGGATGTGTAAGGGGAGTTACAATCTTTTCGACTTCCAAAAAAGAGCCGGGCCATCCATGGACGAATATGAGAGGGATAGCATCCGGTCGCGGGGACCTATGGTGGACGAAATGAATATTGAGGTCTTCGCCCGCGTGCAATATTGGAACGGTGAATTGCTTTAGCGATTTATTAAGCCGGTCTTCAACTGCCCGCCAATTGTACCCGTTATTCCAGTGGTCTTGCAGCGCTGTCATAGTTTCGTGGGCGACACCGTATGTCGCCGCCTTACCATCCGGGTGTGCGATTGGCGGTGGGAGCCGGGCGGTACGCACCCGGTCATGAATAAACCCTAGAAGCGAATCCGGAACATGGATCTCAAACGGAATCGGTGTCGGTCCGGGCATTTTGGTAACTATTCCTTTTTACACCTGAACGAACGACGGAGATCCTTGAAAACCAGGATGGAAATATGGGGGTGATTCGCCTGCTTTAAAGTATCCGTGGCAGTGAGGGGTTAACCGATGGGTGCGAAAAGTGTATGATGAGTGGAAGCTCGACCACACCTATTGGAGTCGCCCTTCGAGAGGAAATTTTAGTAAAGGTGGTTCGCTCTGGGCGTAAAATAAAGTATGAGACTGCTAGAAAAAACAGGAAAATCAGATGTTAATATGATGTAGCATGCAGCTTGTGATAGGCTAAATGGAAAAACTGTTAGGATACCAGGATTCGGAGAAAGGTTCTGGACCTTTGTGGTAGTACAAGATTTGTGGAAAAATGCGGATTGGACTCCGTACTTCAACGGGCAGGCACGAGCCTCTTAAGGCCCGGGAATATAATTAAAACATAACTATAGGAGCATATTTAGAGTCCTCAATTTCCCCATTGTGTTAAGGGTTATGCCATGTCATTATAAGTACAATTATATTTCACTATATAGAAGCTGTACCCTTAAACAATTGAGAAGAAAAAAAGACAAGAATGGCATTTCATATTGGAGGTGGAGCCTAGCAGTCCTTCTTTGGCGCTGTGCTATCTGAAGACGTGCGTGGATCCAACTATCCATAATAAGGCTGCCATTTCATAGTAATCACTCCTTTTCTACTACCGTAGCTCATTAGCTCTTAGGTTTCCACTGGGGGGGGTTTTTTCTTGGTATGATAAACTCTCTGGGATTTAATAAATTTAACCAAAAGATTAGGATTACCGTTTTGGGGAGAGCGGAGAGGGCTATATAGCCTGCTAGCAGGAGCAGGATCAATAAATTGCAAAGTACATAGATAGTAGCTTACTAATGTTGCGGGAGCCCGCTGGGACGCGCTTATGACCCAAGGGGTCTCCACCCAACGTTCCCTACTTATGTTTAAAGGATATCGTACATATATCCTTGCAGGTTCTGATGAATTCCTCCAAAATACACCATAATAAATAGGCAAAAAGAAGAATAGGAGATCGCAAATCGGAAATTTATTCTCTCGAGTCTCAAACTCCCCTAAATGTGAAACCTTATCGACTTGTCTGTTGGAGCATCCTTCCATATCTGGTATGGTTGACCGCAGGATAGTACGTCAGCCGACGATGTGGCGGTGATGCGGCGGCGGCGAGTGAGGCCGCGTGAGCCTGGGAAATCGTGGCTGGGTCTTTCCTGTATAAATAGTCGGGCTCACACCCACCTCTCTTTCTTCAATCAACACTCAGTCGTTTCAACACTGTCTTTGTTGAAAATAGTGGATGCGGAGGTAATCATTTACGGTACGGGTATTATGCAGCGGAGTGGAACAGCTTAGACGGAGATGAAACCCATGTTTGATTGTTATGAGTTGGTGAAAGAAAACGCTTGAGCAGAGAAGTTTTAAAGGTAAAGAAACAAAAGTACAGAAAAGGAAAGAAAGAGAGAGGTGTTGAAACTTCCTCATGAGTTACCCGTCCGTTGACTAGTGCATCCGGATTCCAGTGCGGCCTTGAAGTGCGGGCACATCCCGCATCAAGTACGGCCTTTCACAGAGATTTCCAACAGTCTTCGAACCCTAGGGGTGAGTGACCGGCCATGACCAACATTTACGGGAAGATTGAGAGTTCAACTCTCAGCTGCCAGATAGAACATTAAAAAGATAAAGTAAGCCCTACTAGCCTCCCTTTGGCTCCTGACCTTTTCAAGTTTATTTCCCTGGAACCTTTCTTTTCCTTTCCCTCCTTGCCTTCTTTCTATCTTTTTTTTTGAATTCCCGGAGATAGTCTAACATGCAGGAGAAGGTTTCGTCGCGTTTACGATATGAGCCAGGCTCTGGACAGTCCGAGAGATAGCCCACAAGGAAACGAGAAAAAAGCACCTGCTACCTGCCCCTGCCTGTTGAAGGAAGTGGATGTATTATAGGAGCGTTATCACGTAGATGTATTACACTATTTTGGAATGTGTTTAAATTAGGTCATCGTTCACTTAAAAACTGCTGGACACCAAGGTTAATTTTTGGGGAATTTATCTAGGATACCAGAATTCTCTGGGGAGAACTACTCGTACCAACCCCGGTTTTGATACTTTCAATTACATTTAATTTTGAAAAAGGTACATGGCAACCGTATACCTCCCACTTAGCCAACAGTTACCCTAAAGTATTATAATTTTTAAGAGCCTCGTAAAGTTTTTTGACTCTCCCCACGAACTTGATGCTATGCCATGGAATTTTGGCAGATTCTGATAGGCGTTGATATTCTTAGAGCGGGGGGTGAAATTGAGTGTTTTTGGTGTAAAAAGGCCATCGACAAAAGGCCCTGGTCTACTACTTTATAGTCGAAGGTCTTTTGGAGAGTCGAAAAATTCCCTGCGAGTGGGGCGCGAATTAGGCGAGCGAAGCGGGAGGCGTAAATGTACCTGATTAACTTGACTATAGCCTGGTTAATAGGGAGGATGCATCCAGGGCCGAATATCAGGGAGTATGATATACCACGGCTAGTAGGCCTTATATACTGCATCGTATGGCCTAGGGACTCTATGCATCCGAGCTGCTGTATCAGTTTGATCCCGATGAAAAATCTCTAAAATATACATATGACCCTTAAGACTCGGGTGCCTTTAGCATACTCTTGTGATTAGATGTTCGCGAACTCATTCTTTGGGCTGTGCTGGTATGGTACGCTGAAAAACCCTAGTCACAAAGCCTCTATTTTCTCTATTAGGGGTTTATGAGATGATGATACCTCTTGAAAGTTCTCTGAATGAATTATTATACTTGAAACAGTCTAACTTACGTTACGAGAGGCGAGGCCAATTAAGCCACTGGTGGAAGCCTAACATAATCGAAGCGCCCTATTTATTCCGATACACAGCTGAATTCTGCGACAGTCAAAATTAAATCACCCCACCCAGGGGATCTCGACATAATCAAAAGCCATCCAAAAATAAACGACGATATCACCAATAAATACTCACTTCAGGTTCAAAATTCTGATCCCCTTAACCTTTTCAAGTGCATTCATCATTGGCACCCCACTCCCAACAGCCTTTCTCTTGCCTTTCACCTCAGTCTTGAGCCTAGCTGCAACCCCTTCTAGTTCCTTAACGGCTCCCACAACCTCCTCCTCCCACTCCTCAAGGGAATGATAATTCCCCCTTAAATCGTCTGGTTTGATCTCCCGCAGCGTGGCAAGACATCTCTGCATCTCACCTAATAAATTCAGAATCTCAGAAGACCAGACGATTGCCTGCTCAATCCACTGCTCGTCTGATCCTCCTGTCTCCACTTTAGCTTTTTCATCCAAGGAAGCGTCTGGAGGGAGGAGACGGATATAGAAGGCCAGGGTTGAGGAGAGGGAGTTAAAATTTTTGAGGGAGCGAACGCAATAGGTTGGCGAGGCGGTTATTGACTGGAGGTAGGTTAGTAGATCTAATGGAAGGATAATGGGTGGGGTCGTGTGAGTTATGTCCACATTAGTGGTGGAGGGTAGTGAGATGGTGGAGGCGGCGCGGGGGCGAGGTCTGATTAAGGGGATGCTGTTGGATGAGCCCATAATTGGAATTTGTCAGTGATAGGGTCGAGGTAGCGTGCTCTGGTAGGTATGAGATGAAGGATAAGGAAAAAGAATTGGTATGGCATCTTGACGATTATATTCAGCGTGATGTATTCAAGTTTGCTAAGTGGGTGTTAAGATGAAAGGAAGAAAGGGAATTGAAAATCGATTTTCTCAAACATAGTATCGGTGGATGAATCTCCTAACTGGAAATAGTAATACATGATACTTGAAAAACGACAGAATCATGAAATATCACACGCCTCAGCTCCGCCCTACTAACCGAAACATCCTCTCAAGCCCCCTGATCCAGAAAACTTACTCCGGTTTATACTACCACCCCCGGCCGTCCATCTTCGCCTGTTCTTCTCTTAACTTCAGGAATCCTTTCGCGATACTTCAAGATCAACCTCTGGCACCGCTCCATATCATCTCCGACTAGTCGGCTTAACATCTTAGCATTATCAAATGCTCGCGCGCATACCTCCGCTGCGATATCGTGTTCCTCCTTCTTCGCCTTCAAGAACTTCACCAACTTTTTCAGGAGCGAGATCTCTAGTTCTATCTCTGAGATATCGAGAGGGAGGGAATTTGGGGGGGTGTTAGAGCGCGGTGATGACGATGGAGACATGGTTGTTTTGGGACTTATCCACCAGTGGTAGCGTTTACGGGGGGGATTAGTGGGGATGGTGAGACCGCAGCAGAGTAGCTCGAGGTAGGCTTCCATGGAGGGTGGAGTGCGAGAATTTCGGATGCGTAGAAGGGGTTATATGGGAGTTCGAAATTACTGACACTAACATGTCTCACTCCCTGCAAAGAGGATTATGGGGCATTATAGAAGGTTCGTATTAGGGGGGGTTCCTGTGGGTTCTGGAGATTTGTGCTTGGTTCCACGAGCGCCAACAGTGTACATACCGATATGCGAGGTACTCGAGCATACTCCCAGTAGAGTCTACTTGCGGTTTTCAAAAGTGTCCGGATCCTTGGCGCCAAGATTGGAGAATTCAGGCGTAAAGTCAGGCGTCTTGGTGCCAAGGCATCCGGATACTTTTTTTTCCATTTCGGACTTATATGCTACTCTAAAGCGTTCGTCCTAACAAAACAAGCCTACAGCTAATCCGGGCCTTGCTGTGAAAAAAAATCCCCCGTTATTCCTTCCCCATTCCCTTCCCAACAAACTCCTCAGTCTCCCCCTCAAACTCCCCTCACTCAAACCCTCCCCAAAACCCCCTCCACCGCCTATCCGGATACTTTTGAAAACCGCGAGTAGATCTAGCACCTTCGCTGATATGCTTGTCATTAGTTGAGACCAGATTATGTTTCGGAAATGATGTGACTCTAGTGACTATTTCTAACCCTAACCCAGGGAAGTCTCGCTTGGGCGCAAATTAGATGTTCGAAAATGTTTGTGACAACGGCTGCTTTTCGTCAACAATCGTGTACTGTACTGTACTAGTTTGATAATTGGTGAGGGATAATCGTTGCCGTAAACCTTTCGAGTGTTTTATTTGCGCCCGAGTATAAAGTCCGATTAGTAAAAAGGGTAGCCCGAGCCTCATGTTGGAAACTATGGTTGCATGCAAACTCGTTTGCCCATTGCCGCGTCACCTTCTCCCCTCACCTCGATTTTCCTTTTCCGTTCTTGATACTCGATGCGCTCTTGGTTTTGATAGTGCAACGATATCAATACAACTGCAATCTCTACTTCTGACACCTCACAGGCGCCATAGCTTTGAAAACAGGCCTTAGCTCCTAACCCTGGGCTACTGTACCTAGCCGCGAAGCGAGTACGCCGGTAGTCCCTTGGGGCGGATTTCCGATCTTTTTTGTTTAGATACTCTTATCATTTGTCTCCCGGTTATGAAATAAATGCTCAGGATAGAGTGTCGGAATCTGGTTGAAGTGTTTTTAAATTTCTCTTTAATTTTCACTCCTTATTTATCTCGAGAAGCAAAGTATAACTTTATCTGGGACATTCACAAGTATCATACCCAGCGATAATTTTTCCTACACGTGTACACCAAACTTTTAGTTGTAAGGTGTTCAAAAGTAGACTAAGAGAATCTGAGGCTCGCCCTAAGGGGTTTCCTAGCTTATCTGTTAAAGTAGGCTCTTGATCCTAAGGTTTGCTGTTGATCTAGCTCCTGCCGTATGATATCTGTTCCAAGATCCATTGAGGGGACCCCTAACCCCACACGACACAACCCAATAATACCCTCCCCTTCAGAAACCCATCAATGCAAGAGGCCAACACAATGAGTCTACGGAAAGTCCCAAATTCCGCACAATGGAACAATTTCACACCACACCCTCACTCCATCACAGCCTGGCCGTTCCTTTGTTTGAGTCTTGGCATCGAGTGATCGATCATGAATCCTAATGCGGCCTATTATCGGCCTTAAAATTTCAGAAGCAATAGAATGGTAGTACAGTCGCACCCCGTTGTCCCGGACCTCACTCTCCCGGATCCCTCGTTGTCCCGGATGAAATTCTCTGAATTCTAATCCGTTGTCCCGGATAATTCGCTGTCCCGGACAGATTATTTGGTTTTTGGCCGGTTTTTGGCCATCCGGGACAGCGAGGTGCGACTGTATGATACTCGGAGGTAGATGGATATTGTTGGTATAGTGCCTTCACTGGGACTTATGGAAGAAATTGGGAATCACTGTGGCACCTACTCACACATCTTTCAATCAAGGCAGAGCCTATTGTTTCTCAGTAAAATGCCTTTTTACCCTTTGTTTCCTGATGTGGGTGTTCGGGCCCTTCAATCCTTTGTTTGCTCAAGACGAAAAAAAGCCAAAATTCATAAGTGTAAATTTCCTTTCTCTTGTTTCCCGAGGTCTAGACAATAGGTGTTTAAAGATATGGTCTATGCTCAGGAGAGAGGCCGATGGAGGGAAGGAAACAACATCTTCAAAAATACCATTGTTGCGATAGTCAACACCTCACTTGCGTGTGAATTCCTAGAATTCCTAGAGTCTTGCTAGCCATGGTCCAACAAAATATTCCGACGGTTTTGCGAATTGATCGTGGCGAACTCAGACCCCGGATTCCCCTACCTCAAGTCAATCCCGTTCTCCCTGAGCTGAATACCTTTTTTGGCCTTTTCAGTGATGATAACTTTACGGCGGCGAGGACGGCCCAACGGGTGGCCGCTTTGGGAGCCTGGAGCGAACCTGTCATTCAAGATCTGGATAACGAACACCAATTTGAGGGGCTCACTCCCTGGGGTATTGATGTTGATCGCCCGTCTGATTCACTATGGAGGGTTTATTGCGAATCTCTTTCCAGGAGATACCCAAGCCGATATCCTCTAATCATCTCAAGCCCGATTTCGCTAGACAATTTACCAGCTACCTTTTTAACTCCTGAAATACGCCAGAGACTCCCTCAATGCTCAAACCTACTATTTATTCTCCGGAACAACCTCCATGAATACTGGTTTGGGGATTTAAATTTCCAAACCACGACGCTCCACATCCTCACTCCATGGCCGGCTGGTGCAATCGCGGTACCGGATATCTTATCGGGCCATGGTGGCCTTGAGCAATGCTTACGAGTGGCAACTAGAGATCCTACCTGCAGGATAACCCTTGCTCAGGGTTACAATATCTCTACCCCTCCTCATGCGATTGAACGTTCTTGGCGATATGTCTTGAGGGCCATGGCCCTATGGCACGAAAGCAGTAGCCCTGATCACTTCTGGCCTAGCTCGGCGATCCCTATTGATTCAGGAGGTTGGGGTATGCCAGGATTTATGGACAGACTCACAGAAATTCTTTACCAGGTGAGTGGGATAAACCACATGCGCCATTGATACTAATGAGGGCGGTCTAGCAACAAAACGAGAATCCCGAAGGTCCTACACACCAACCACAAGCAGCCACTACTGTGGATATGCCACAGGCGATTGCGCAGGTGCTCCTAGCTCTCACCAGTCATATCAGGGCTATCGAGTTTGCCCAACGGGAAATCGATAATGGTGCCGAAGCGATCCTGTTTCGGGGTATCCCAAACTCGCTGAATGATGAATGCGGTCCTACAGGAAGCGAGTCTTGTCCAGTCGAAGTGACGGCCCTGCGCCGATCTCAGAAGCAAATATTTTTGGGGTAAGCTTGATCCTCCCCCAGAGCCTAAGAAGGCCGGGTATCGTTATTGCGAATAGAGACTAAGTTAAACATCCAGCCAAACTCTACCCGCTGTCGAAATGGCAGATATCGCTTCAGCGGGCCCTGCAGAACGTTTTCGCATGCAAATGAATACCCACCCACCCGGAGGTGATCTCCCCAGCCCACGTTCACTCGCTATCCGTGGCCACTAACAAATACATAGCCAGCGCTGAGTCGATCGCGGCCAACCGGCGGGAGACTGAATTACAATGGAATCCTGGTGTTAATAAATTTATGGTAACCTTGGACGAAAATGGTCAGGGTTTCATCAAAGGCTTGGAGCTGCCCTTATTTCCTGCTTATATGTCAACTCGCGTCAATTCTACTAATATTCTCAATGTTCAACCTTCCTCTGCTGTGCTTCCGAATTTTGCCTATTTGGAAATTGACAATCAGCCTCCAATATTCTGGTTTCAAAGGAGTAGACCAGTGTTACAACGAGAAAGCAGAATTATAACAGCAAGCAAGCATAACTTCTACGGTCCAACTCCATGGATGATTCCAGAACCACTTGTTACGCAAGCTATTGAGCCAACAATCCCTCCTGGCGCACCGACGGCTGGTATTCTTCAGCTTTTAGGTAACGACTCAAACTTTACTCCTGCTATGGTAGATGCCCGAGAGGCCAGGTTTGGACCATGGACACTTGAAAATTACACGATGGATCCTTTCGATAGCGAAGGAAGATTTCAGGGAACACAAAGAATTGCAGATCCAAGAGGCTTAGAACCCATGGGATGGCTTACAAGCGATATCATGGATGCAGTCGTCACTCGCTATAACCAATTCCATCCAGAGGCAGAGATAATTTCAGTCTCGCTTACAACCTTATTAGCCGTCACCGGCGATCCTTCACACCTCTCGGGAAGCCGATTAGGTGCAAGGTTTTGGATCTTTATACAGTCAAATGTCCAGGCAGATCAGCCCGGCACCCACTGGTGGATCTCGATAGTTGACCGGGTCAAAGGGCACTTTTTCAGCCACGACAGCCTTACAGGTGTTGGCGATCATATTATCCTCTTTAATGTCTTGAAACCTATTTTTGAATCACCAGCAGTCCAGACTATTGCTGGATCGGCAGCGACTCTAACCCTCCCGGAGAACACCGTGGTGGATGTTCCGCAACAACAAAACGGATATGATTGCGGTGTTTTTTCGGTGAGAACGGTAATCTCGTTCCTTGAGGGACTCGCCCAAGTTCAGGGACCCATTCCAACAGACGGGGAAAGCCAAGCGGCGAGATCGTACATACCACAAAATTGGTCCGCCACAGAATATCGCGGGGTTCTCCGTGCATCCTTTCCGGTAAGATCGTGTCTTAGGGGCAATTTGGGCTCCCCAAAATTAATAGTGGGTTCTAGGCTCGGGGTCCGCAGAGAACTGGCACTTCCACCGCCCTCAACTTACTCGCCAACCTCACCGGTGTGCTATCACATGCCAATCACTCCGATGATCTGGAGCAGGCAATGTGGCACCTTGATAATGCTGGCGGAATCCTTTTCCAAATGAACTGCCTGACAATAGCCAACTTGCCTCACAGCTGCCTATGTCAGAACCAAGATAACGGGTGTGGTTTCTCGGTGGTGCCCGTCCCACCGGGTTACAAGGTTGTGCTCATGAGGTAGGCCCCCCCCACTCGTTCCGGCACTGGCGCATAGAAGCTCACGCCCATTAGCGACTCGGCCCTTCTAGAGGGCTCTTGGGCAAGAGCTCGAAACCTCCCTATCATGCGGCAGTACTCCACGGCTTACCGAAATGCTCGTAAGTACAGTCGTCCCTCCATCTCTTCACAGCTAATTCGATCACTTTAGTGGCAAGGTTAAATCGGAATAACCGACTTACAAACTTTCAGAGGGAAGAACTTCGTGATAAATATTTGATTTTGGCTTCAGATACCACTCAGATATTAGTTGGAAGTCGACCAGCACCTGCCGGGAGCCCCCCCCAGGGCTTTGCTCGAGCAGGCTTCCTTCCCGACGACAACACTGACAAAATCATTCAAATCATGGAAACTAATTCGAAAACGTATGGAGGTGATGCTATCAGGTTACCCCAAGTGTCTTATATAAGGATAAACGACCAACTCTGGATTTGGGTGGCAAGACCTCTCTCCCAGCCAGCCGCTGAAAGATGGCGCACCGCCACAATAATGAGGGGCGCTGTCCAGGCACTACCGAGGGCGAACCTTTTCACGCCCATACTCCCCACACCCCCTGTGCCACTTACATCCAACATCTGGAACGAAGAGTTGGAAGCGCCAACCATTGAGGATAACCCGACTAACCTAGCCTCGGCCGTGGCTAGTTTCAACGCTAGGTGGGCGGAGAAGGAGCAGAACTACCAACGAGCCCTCAATCAGCGACCAGACTACCTTCCCTACTCGGATAGTGAGGATTCGTTACCTTATGACAACGACAGGGATTTGGAGGATAATTATGGGGTTAGACCTCGCAAGCAGAAAAGATTCTACCACTACTCATCCTCAGAAGAGGACGAGGGAGGTTTGACCGATCGGAACAGACACGCAAGACCCGCGAAACGTGTAGCTCGAATGAACGCCCAAACAGGCACTCCATTTCTCCCAACCATGAGGCAAACTACTACGGAACTCATACAACCAATCAGGTACCTCGTACGGCCCACCAGCGACACTAGAATAATACAAATTCCCGAAGATCCAGAATCGGCAAACGAACAAGCCGCGCAAGAAATCGCTAGAGTACTAGCAAGGCCCACGAGGCAACCAGCATTGGCCAGAGCAGTGCCAGCACCGACGGTCCAGCCCACTGAAGCTGCCTTTTCTGAGCTCTTGTCCGAATTTCGGGCATTAGCAGACAGAGTTCAACACGTAGAGGAAATTATTCTGGAGGGGCAGAGGCAAGCGGCGGCCAGAGACCGTATTATACTCGATTTCATAGCCAACTTCTCTGCTGGCTCGGGCGGCAGTGGTGGTGGACAGACACCAGGTCAACCCGCAGATCCGGCCTCAATTATACTCGATTTCATGGCCAACTTCTCTGCTGGCTCGGGCGGCAGTGGTGGTGGACACACACCAGATCAACCCGCAGATCCGGCCTCAGGCCAAGCTGTAGATCCTGCTACAGATCAAGCTGCTGATGTCGCTAGTGATCTCGGCGGTGCTGTCGCAGGCGAAACTGCAGATGACGTCGCAGTTGAGTCTGAGGAAGAAGAAGAGGTGGAGGAGGCGGAGGAGGAGGCGGAGGAGGAGGAGGAGGTGGAGG